>JAAGNN010000038.1:0-50003 GCA_012411365.1 Ameiurus melas
TTTAAAACCATTAAAACACAGTAAAGGTTAAACAATAAATTAATCTATTGTGTGTTTTAGCTCCTGAAGAAATGACAGAAAAACAGCCTATGAACATTTACCCACCTTTCCCCTCACAAAAACATCATTCCCACCTTCTGATTCGGAATAAACCTGATTTCTGACATTCCAGCTGGGGAAAATTATCATTCTTATCTTCTGGGAGAACAAAAAATGTAATTCACCTCAGACTGGCCAAGAAAAAAATTCATTTCTACCCCTGAATATAGTAAAAATGTAATTCCTACATTCCGACTGGGAAAAATTGGACTTATCTTGGACTGGGAGAAATACAATTCCCACTTTTTGTGTGTGAAAAAACATAATACCCTACATTCCAACTGGGAGAAAAAAGATATTACCATATTCAGATTGGAACAAAAACACTGTTCCCAACACCAGACTTCGCAATTTTCAACTTCTGACTGGCAAAGTGTTTTCAGTCTTTATTGTAGAGCAACAACTAATCAATAATAATCCATAATGAAAATGTAGTAAATGTGAGAAATGACATTTGTAGGAAGCTCCCACTTTTTGTTTATGTCTACAGTAATTGCTAACATTTACAAAATGAGCCTACAATAAATAAGTCCATTTAATGAAAGTAAAGGTCCATGTTTAATAAAAAAATCTTAAGGATATGAATAAAAAAAATTGAGGTTGTTCAATTTTATATATGTTCTCATATTTATAGCTATATTTTGTAAACAGGTGACGTCCCCCGGACATGGCGAACATCCACTTAGGTCCACATTTGGTCCGGTTTATAACATTCGCTGGCAGACAAAGCCATGGATTGAACCTTAAGGAATCTGGTCATTCCTTAAAAACATCCCTTAAATTAACTCTGATCATGAATTTTATGCATAAAGGATGTTTTTTGCAGATTGACTATTGTTTTATTGCAAATAAACCATGGTAATAGGGGAAAAAGTCTACTTGTCGTTGCTATGGTTTTACTAATAAAAAAAAGCTACTATGAAACATTTTTTTAATATTGATTTAGAAACTACTCAATATTCTTTATATTGATCCATTACTGATTATATTACAAAGATCCAACTAAACCTGTTTATATTTGTACTATAACAATTCTATTGTGTTTAAAATGAATAAGATCTGACACCTTGTCATTTCTTTTCTGACACCTTGTCATTTTCTTGCCACAAGAGACGACACAGAACTAAATGAAGATCTACATGTGGCAAATTCCCAAGTGGAGGGAAAAAGTTCATCCCAAATTCAGTAAACTTAACTACGCCACCCTGTGGGCGAACCAGGGAAATACTCCCAAATAAAATGCACATAAGTTTCACCAATCGGGCCAAGGGACATGAGTGAGAACGAATATATATATATATATATATATATATATATATATATATATATATAATATATATATATATATATATATATATATAAATAAAGTGTTTTATTATGACACTTCACCATCATTTAAAACTTGACATGAAAATAGAAAATCGCTTTCTCATGAAGCACAATAAGGGTTTTAAAACTAAGAACTTCTCCAGGCCCAGGCTTGGCAGGGATAAGGCAGGCCAGCTACAATCTGCGGCGCCAATTCGCCTCAATGCACGCGCCACCAGCGCCGCTCTAAGACTATTAAAAACAACAAATTAGCCTTGAGGTGTTCACCTCATTACACCGTGACAAAGCCTGAATGCACCTGAACGGAAGTGGGAACCGGAAATGCCATCGAGAACGAGTGACTGGGAATCACCAAGACACCTATATGCGTGCCAAAATAAGGGTCCTTAAATAATCAGGTAGCTCTCATCCTATTGGTCTGCTGAACTCATATCCCAAGCAGAGCCAATGAGACAGCCAAATCACTTACCTTGCCACATACACATTCTATATAAAGTGCACGTGCAGAAGTGTGCTAAAAACACAGGACAGTACAATAATACTAAAACAGGACAATAGGTACAGTAAGTAAATGTGCACTTATATAGCACTTTTATCCAAAGCACTTTACACTGTTTCATTCACACACTTACACACCAAGGTGACAGAGCTGCCATGCAAGGTGCTAGCTTGCCATCAGGAGCAACTTGGGGTTCAGTGTCTTGCCTAAGGACACTTCAGCATGTGGGGTCACCCGGGCCAGGAATCGAACCACCAACCCCCAGTGACAGTGTGGCGCCGAACAGTACACAGTTTTAGTGTGATTTTATGGGTCCCAATGGCTTTTTTGTTCCCCATAAGAAATAAGGCATGCATACCAATTTTCAGATATTTTGGACTTATGGGGCAGAGTGGAAATGATGTAGACTTTGGGTGTGGCCTGTAGTGCCACCTATAGGTCCAGGTGGACCATTTGTGGTGTGGTAGTTACTTGTGGCCTGTGGTATCAATGTGCCAAATTTAAAAGCTTTTTACCATTCAGATTGTGTGTTATTTGGCAATTTAGGAAGATAAGGAGAATAATAAGAGGAAGAAAATGAATGCTAACAATAACAATAGGTTTCGTCCTGATGGAGGAATCCTATATCTCTAGTATGGGGAAATCCTAACTATAGTTTTCCAGTCTTAATTAAAACTATGTTTGAGGTTATACATATCTATTTATCCAAGTCACATGAACAGGGAGAATAAAATAGAAATCATGCAGTAAATATTTTAAATATTTCAACAGCAATAAATCATTGTATAAATTACATTAAGGATTGGGGTTTTTATACTGTGATTGCTTCAGGGTTAGTCCCGTATTGTTGACTTTTTCAAAAACCAGATTAAAATACATTTCCAACTAGCTGATCCAGTTAGTTACTCCAGTTGTTCTCATCTCTTATGTATCCAGCTGTGACTACCCAAACATTTCTCCGCCCCCTCCTTCTGGACTCACACTAGGTCACTCTGTTTCTCAGAGCAGGGACACGACTGCTCTGAAGCCGGTGTTGCCTCAACTAATTTAATTTCTGCCTTCAAACCATGGTTGGGTTGGCTCAGGAAAGCTTCTCTCTGCCACCCTGGGATGTTACCTTACAAAGATGAGTCACTGATGTCATTCATATTGATATTTTTATCATATACCACATCTAACACACACACAGAAGAACATCACATTGCTGACCACAACTAAACCAAACAGTCTTCTGTCCCAATAAATTGTCTAATTTGTAATTAATTGTTAAGTGAGAAGAATTCGCTGTACCACCCATTTAGACTAAAAACATACAATTACATAGGATGCCTATGCACCTTTTATTTATCGATGTATTACTTTAGCTCTGGTGTTCTTGTTTAACAGATCACAGAAAAGTTGTTTCCAGTGAGAAACTAAGTGAGAAGTATAAGAATGCCACAGCCACGCTGATGATGCTAGAAGACAAAGCCAATGGTAAGAGGTTTCTGAGGTTTTCCTTGCAGCAGCTTGCAGCTGTTCTATATGTAGGATTAACAGCACTGGCCAGAGGCATTAATTTACATGTAGCGCTTAATTCATAACTCGGTAGTGTCCCAACTTTTTTGGATTTGGGATTGAAGATTTCAAAAGATTAGATTTCCAGCACAAAATTAAATGTTACAGAAAAAACATTTGTAAGTCAGTAAAGAAAGCAGCATATTATATAAGAGACCACTTTTCAGACAAAAAAACATTATGAAGGGTGCTCTCTTTTGCTGCTAATATAAGAAGCGAGTGCAATAGTTGAAGTCTCCAGAAGAACGTGGCTGGTTCTGCAAGATGCTCGGTAAAACTTACAGCTCATTTCTTAAAAAAAAAAAAAATGGCACAAACTGTACCTAAGACTAGTAAAAAAAAAATTAAGCAAAGGGTTGTCACACCAAATATTGAGTATATTACTACACTCAACGCCACGTCTTTATCTTCACCACCTCTCAAACACTCAGTAAGCTTAGGTTTAGGCAATACATGGGGCTCACTTTGTTTGAGAGGTGGTGAAGATAAAGACGTGGCGTTGAGTGTAGTAATATAGATATCAGCAGGAATGGCCTGCTTGAGCTGAGTGAATGAAAATCAGTATGCTAAAAAATTTATTAGCAGTAAATCAACACACCCAAATGCATCCTATAAGAGATTAATCAGATTCTTAGACAACATAAACTCAGCATAAACTCAATACAACATAGACTCAATACTAAACTCAATACTAGAACAATCAGATTCTTAGACAACATAAACTCAATACTACAACACGAATCTGCACAACATTACACGGGCACACAACTATCTGTGATAGCCATAGACATGAGTTGGTAAGTAGAAGGCTGTGGAAGTAGAACAATTTTAGAGATTGCTGGTTGAGGGCATGACACTTCTAACTGCCTGTTTTAAACCTGCCTAATTTGAAGGGTGAAAGAATGATCTGTCATACTCATTCAGTGTTCCGACAATGTCCTCCAAGACACTAGTAGCATAGACTTGGCTGTCTGAAAAATAAGCTTAATTTCTGACAGGGGTTTGAATGTTTTCAGATAGAGTGTATATATTTATAAGCAAAATGCTCAAGTACAGGTCTAATACACCACCCCCAGACTATTGTGGATGTTTAAAACTTGTTGTATGTAAAAGTTTGTTCAAAGTAATCTGACATATAATTCCGCAGCCTGTGATGAAAATATGGAAACACGTGCCATGCAAGAAGTCAGACAATGAACTCAATAGTCTTATCTGTATTTCTGATACTTTTCTGGTGGAACACATCATGGCTCCCTATATGGTCACATTCTGGATTCTTTTACTGTATATATTTCTTGACATCAATCCCCCGCAGAACATATTTTTAACATGAATCCACCAAAAGAGTGTTCAAGTTTATTTGAAAAATCATCACCATTACAAATGCAGTTTGATCATTGAGTATCACAATCCACTGCTCAAAACCGTTTCATCTATTTGGTTTTCATATGGCTCGTATCCATCATTGCAAATATTATAAATTTAATTTCAAATATTCCTGTCTGTCTTGCCTCAATATCATACCATCTGAATCTGCATGCGGGTGTTTATTTTAAAATGGAGCCTCAATGCCTATGGAAATGGTCATCAATTTCTTCTGAAGACATCTGTGGAAGAAATAGCCTTAACATGAGCTTCATTTCCTAATTGAATGTGAACTTAATCATAGATATCATCTAAACAGATGATGTGATTTTATTTTCCTTACTCTTGCACTGCCTGATCTTGGAAGATTTAACATGTTTGACTTGCTTTTCAACTAGGGTGCCGATGGAGTGCATGGTGGAATCCATATACCTACATTCATACATTATGTTAGATGCCACACCCTCCTAGGTTGAAGATACTTCATAAAAATAATAATGAGATGAATATTAAAAAAAAAACCTGAATATGAAAATGAATCAAGACAGATCCAAATAAACAATGAAAGTTCCAATGAAAAGTAAAGCTACACATTCCCTTCCTCTAACTTGTTCAGTACTTGTAATTCAGATTAAATTTGTGTGGGCAGATGATGTAAACTATGGATCTAGTCCAATGTTATTTGGGAACAAAGAGCAAGCTGAATTTTCTCAACACAATTTTTTGTGTAGTTTGTTATCAGATTGTCTAGATGTAGATCACACATCTGTTGAACAAAGATTTCCTCTCCCGTGCTGTAATGATGGCTGGAAGCTAGGACTTAATGGCACATACTGTAGAAAGGCCATATAGAACTTAGAGAAATCTCATTTAGCGCTTTGGGAATGAAGTCACAGTTGCCTTTTATTCTAATCCCAACCAGACAGTTATATTGTTTCTGAGTTTAGTCTTTGTTTAGAATTTTTGATGCTGAAGAAGCAAAAATCTAAGGAACACTTAACATTCAGACTAATGATTTGCAATGTCTGAACATAATGTTTGAAAATAATCATGGATAACAAGGTTGAAAAGGTAGAAAGGGTTCTATGAATTAGTTAATGGGCTCTCTCACTTTATATATCGCTATTAAAGTAGTGCTTAAACAGATACATAGCAGACAAATATACATATAGACAGTTTTATTTTGTACACGCGTACCAACTTAATCTTCACCTATCATCATTACCTGTTAACGAAATCTGTCACCACTTAATAAAACAGTTTAAGTCACTAACCAAAGTAAGTATACAAAACTGACGCTATGATAAAAGAACAAAACAATGAACCTTTCTTAAAGAAATCCCCAAATTCTCTGACCAAGTATATGGCTGTGCCATCTGTCTGTTAAATAAATGCCAGTCCTTCAGGCTGAAATAGAATGATCAAAATATTCTGCACTAGTTTGGCACTGTGACTCAAAAAAGTTGTTTTTCATCTGACATCTGACTACTGCCCCCAACTACTGTACAATACTGATAATGCTCTTACACTTAAGAGGTCTGAACGGGAGACCTTGTTAAATAATATTATTATGTTTTTTTTTTATTATAATATCTTGTATTTGGTCAAATATATTCTTATATATCTCAAATTAATTTTTGCCCTTTCTTATATGTTGACATGGTAGAAGACGTGTCAGTGGGCAATGCTGTTGTGAAGGTGACCCTGCACAAGGACATGTCTTTGCATCTGTAAGTGACTAGTCACCTTAATCCTTCACATGGTATTCATGAGGTGCCATAAGTTTCTGCTACTCTATGGATCATGCTGAAGTTTGAACAAATGGTTTGACTTAATATCCGCAGCGGTAGTGTACACTTAATTTCTTCCTAATTTGTTATTAACTTTTATTGCATGCCTAAAAGGTATAAAAGTTATTTCCCAGATTCAGATGCTCCTAAACAGTTGTTATAAAGTATGAGTTTGTAAGTGATCGACAAAGTCTGCACTATCTTTTCTAATATGCTGCATTTAATATGGAAAATATATTTTCATTGAAATATTTCAGAGATTTTTTTTACACTAGTTTACACTAAATGTCTAATATTCTGTTGTGTTGGAAATTTGCCTTAACTGTTAAAATATTTTGAAACCTTTAAAAATAATTCGAAAGTGCTTCTATAACTTTGGCTTATAGTGTATATAGCGCCCACTGCTCATAAATACATACGAGGAAATAAAAGTAAAAATTTTGACTCCAGATCAGGATTGGGTAAAGACATACTGGTGATCTGATCAATATTATATATACATCCTCTCTGAGGATCATGTCGGTATGTTCCCAAGTCAAAGTACTGTAGAACTCCTAAGCATTAGGTCACCTCATCATACTCTTTCCATACCATCGTGCTCTTTGCCTGACAAAGCAATTCACATTCTATGTCAAAACATATTTGACAGTTGGGGTCTAACTCTAAAATCATCAGATACCAAACCTATGACAGTTTTGTCTTGTTGCCATCACAAAATAAAAATGCTTAAAACTTAAGTACTGTAGTCACGGAGGGTGTGAACATTTGTCACTCTACATTAATGGTGGGGATCCTTATAGACTGTGGAACAGAAATGTACTCTGTCTCCACCGATTTATTTCACATAGAAGTACAACCATTTTTTAAAAATTATTTTTTACCATTATGGACGATACACCCGTTTCTTTTAAAACACAATTTTTAAATGCTTTTCTACATCCTAAATAAAACCCTCGGCCTTAAGACACGTTCTTTGAGTTTTTGACACCCTGCTCAGGGTTAAAGATCAACGTCTTTACTATATCTTCATGAATAAATTACCAAACTAACATCTTGGTTTTTTTCTTGGAGCAGAAGTCAGGTTCTCTCATTTCAACAGGTCCTGTTGGTGAATACACAGCATTCATCTAGGGGTATTAGGATTTCCGGAGCAGATATTGTAACAGATAGTTGCAGAGTTTCTTCTGTGTGTTAACTACAGCTTCTTACCCATTATTTTAGCACTGACACTCACGGCTCTCTCCTTAATTCGTTAACATAAAGACCTTTGTAAGCGATCTGGTCGGCAAAGTCCCCAGAAATCACCACGTCTCTCTCTCTCACAGACAGATAACTGCAATGAAAGATCACACATTCAGATCAAACAGTGTTACGTAGGTCGTGAATTTACACGACTTGACTGTCACCCAGTGGGGACATGGGATGTCAAAAGCACCACACACAAAATCGTATGTATTTAGCGCGCAGTTCTGTATAAGTATCCTCGTTGGCGAACCATTTTCCAAAATCTTGTTTATAGTTGAAACAAACTGCACCATTCTTTTAAACAGCACTTTTAAACGCTTTTTACCTCCTAAAGGTTTATGTTTAGAATGTATGTAAAAACATTTTTACATTTCTTTGGCCATATCGATGGTTTATCTGTTTCAGGGGTTTTTATTTCAGTAAATGTTTATTCAAAGTCCCGCGTTCTCCCAAACATGTAATCAACAGTTGTTTTCATTTATTTCACAAGCAAACATTCTGCTCTTATATACTCCCATTCAACCATCATGCTTTTATAACAACATGTTAACACATATGAAATAACCCACACAGTAACTAAAACACATGTCCGTATTAAACATTGATATTCTTTTCAGACAATACCACAAAAGTAATTTCAGAAACAAACACTCTCTTATACCACACAAAAGGTATACATTTGTGTGTGATTAATTCAGGGAGAAAAACGTTTCACAACAGTATCATTAACATGAACACATTTGTTGGGGGAGATCCCCACAGTACACCCAAAAACACAACACCCCCAGGAGGGGAAGGACACAACCCAGACATACAGGGGCCAAAATGACCCGCTCATACAGTGGATAGGGTTACCCCCCCACCCCCACCACCCCACCACCCCTACCACCCCTGGTCATAAAAAAAAAAAAAAACTCTTGGTCAGGAAGAAACAAAGGATCATAAATTAACCAGGCCTAGAGAAACGTCAGGTCCGAGAAGACCGTGATTGACATCTAGTTCTTCCACCGTGATTGACAGTTGACAGAAAGTACTGGCCATGTTGAGACCCGTGTGTGGGTGTGTTTAGAGGGAGAGAGAGAGAGAGAGAGAGAGAGAGAGGAGTGTCTGAATACACGTATGTGTGGGCGGGGTTTAGCGAGTGAGAGGTTGGGCTTGTTTTAACTTCATACAGCTTTTACACATCGAATGGAATACATCTCTGGAAAATACTTAGCTCCTAGTTTAAACATTACGGAGATTCTTTTAGACGACACTTTAACATTTTTTCCTCGTAAGGATCTTTGTTTAGAAATCGTGTGATACGCGCTATTCTTTTTAAACTGCTCTTTTCACCATTTTTACAGCCTAAAGTTTTATGTGTTTTTGGATACCTGGTAATGCGGATTCTTTTTAAACAGATCTTTTAATACTTTTTTCCTCGTAAGGATCTTTGTTTAGAATTAGTGTGATACGCGCTATTCTTTTTAAACTGCTCTTTTCACCATTTTTACAGCCTAAAGTTTTATGTGTTTTTGGAAGCCTGGTAATACGGATTCTTTTTAAACAGATCTTTTAATACTTTTTCCTCGTAAGGATCTTTGTTTAGAAGTCGTGTAATACAAACGACTCTTTTAATCAGATTATTTTTTTAAACTTTGCTTTAACTCCTAAACTTTTTATTCAAAGGTATGCAGGGGCCTTAAAAACCTAATCAACATTTGTTTTCATCATTTTCACAAAATAAATATTCTACTCCTATATGTACACATTCAAACATCATGCTTTTCTAACATTGTGTTTACACAAACGAAATAAAGCCACACAGTAACATAAGCATATCCCCATATTAAAAACATTTTTTCTTTTCATACGTATTTCATCCCGCCAAAAAAACAAACTCGTTAACATAACCCCCCTTTTGCTGGAAGGGGGACTATTCCCACACACCCCTCTCCCCCAATGTCCAGACACAAAGGAGCCAGATTGATTAGCTGATACGACCGATAAGGGTTACCCCCTCACCCCCCTCACCACCCCTCCGACGACCTGTCAATCAGGGAAGGACAGGGGGTCATAAATTACCAGCACAGAGGGTCATAAATCATCACTTTGACAGAAAGTGTATGATATAACTACTGATTTGCAGTGGTCTGATACTCCTTCCATTTCAAAATGATCGCTTGCACAGTGCTCCTTGGGATGTTTAAAGCTTGGGAAATCTTTTTGTATCCAAATCCGGCTTTAAACTTCTCCACAACAGTATTACGGACCTGCCTGGTGTGTTCCTTTGTCTTCATTATGCTCTCTGCGCTTTCAACAGAACCCTGAGACTATCACAGAGCAGGTGCATTTATAGGTGCATTTAGAGACTTGATTACACACAGGTGGATTCTATTTATCACCATCAGTCATTTAGGACAACATTGGATCATTCAGAGATCCTCGCTGAACTTCTGGAGTGAGTTTGCTGCACTGAAAGTAAAGTGGCCGAATAATTTTGCACGCACCACTTTTCAGTTTTTTATTTGCTAAAAAAGTTTAAAATATCCAATAGATTTCGTTCCACTTCACAATTGTGTCCCACTTGTTGGTGATTATTCACAAAAAAAATTTTTTTTATATCTTTATGTTTGAAGCCTGAAATGTGGCAAAAGGTTGAAAAGTTCAAGGGGGCCGAATACTTTCGCAAGGCGCTGTATGTGTATGTGTGTGTGTATATATATATATATATATATATATATATATATATATATATATATATATATATTTGGTTAATTTAGAGTTTTTCAAAGTTTGTTGCGAGTCAATAATTTCAAGTCTTACTGCATTACTGCTTTAGCTCAAACTAAAGCTGAGAAACACCACAGCATTAAAGTCTGCAACAGATTCAAACATTTGTTACCTCTTTATTCTACTAATCTCCAGACTTCAGTGACTTTTCATTTTCACATATCACAGCAGTTATTTAATGTGTTAACTTGTGCATTATTTAACTACTTAGCTGTAGGACATACATTTCTACTCCTGCCATTTCTCACTGCAACTAAAGAAGAAATGAAGCTGGATACTGCACACACATAAGTGACAACTGTAGCGGAAACTTTATAGCAACAAGTGTTAGACAGTATGTGACATGAGTGACTTGTGCTTGCTGGTGTGAATGCAGGGTAAGACTCAATATAATAGAAGCAATAGTTAGAAAAAGAAAAATTAAATTTAATTAAAGATGCCATTTCTGACCTCAAAATATATAGTAGTTAAAACGTCATGCTCCAACAGGCAGACATCTGTAATGTTTATACATTTAAATATATTTGAATATATTTTTGATGGAGTAAATTTGATATAGTTTACACGAACAAGCACTATAGATGACAAGGAGTTTTCACTGTTCATAACCAGAAATAGAGGATAATGTTTATGTGAATACGGAGGGCACAAAATGCACAGATACAGCTTTGACTGATCATTCTACTGGAATACATAACAGAAAGACAGGGTTTTTTCTTTTCTTTTCTAATCACAGCTTTATGATCTTAGTAAGTGCAAACATTTTAGAGAGGAAAATTAGTGTTATAAGAGTTATAAAACAAATCTAAGATTATATTTTCAATGGAAGATCTTTTTTTTCTATAACTAAATTCTTGAAATGAGTAAAATTAGTCACAGCAACATTCTACGTACTACCTGGGAGGAATGGAAGGATTATTATACATTTTATTATACAAGAATTTATACATACATTATTATAAATGTAGTTTTTATTGATGTATATCCACATTTAACCCTGTGTATTCTTGTTCAACAGATCACAATAAAGTGGTATTATATGAGATATTAAGTGAGCAGTATGCTAATGTTACAGCAACACTGATTAGAGCCACAAGGCCATGGGTAAGTGGTTTCAAGGGCTTCCTGTTTCCTTTAGCACCTTGCAGTGGCTGTATATTTGTACAACTCAATGTTTGACATGTATGACATCACCCTCCTTACTGGTGCCTCATAATTTACACTCCACAATGCCATGTGCTTGTATTTCATGCCCTGACTGGAGGGAGCATGTGAGTGGTGGGAGCTCTCATACTGTAGGCTCATGGATCCCTGGGTGCTGCTCACCGCTTATGGGAAGACTGTGTGCAGGTCCGTTGGGACCTAAAAGGGAATTGATTCTGAAGTTTATTCTGAATTATACAATTATACAAGATTTTGTTCAAAAGTTTTCCAGGAATAGGCTCCAGGTCCACCGTGACTAAAGATGAATGATGAATGATACACAGAGCTGATGGAGTGAAATGAATTGCAGAATCCCAGTCCACATCTCCGTCACAGCTTGACCACACCCTCCACTGCCACATGAATGCTGCATTGAAATGCATGTAGCAAGTGGCTCGCTTGTAATGACTACGCCACCCTGAGGAAGTGGGAAAAACAACCCAAATAAAGGCACACAACTATAATCTACTTAGAAAAGGCAAGAGGCATGGGTTTCCATACAAAAAAGTTTTTATTAAAGATTTATATATATATATATATATATATATATATATATATATATATCGGCCAATAATTATTTAAAACCAGAAACCAACACAATCAAGTGTCATTGGTTGAATTAGAAAATGCAAGAAGGAATTAACAATAATCGTCATAGTAGGACTGAGACTTTCTGTATAAAGGGCAGGCTTGTACAACAACACCAACTATACAAAACAAACAAACAAACAAACAAAAAAAAAACCCCACACAAACGCCCAAAAAACCAAAAGCAGAGATAACCCCAAACTCAAACTGATTACAGATAGTAAAAAGTTATGCCCACACAATAAAGCAAAGAAACAAAAATAATACCAATACAGCGAAAAGGGGAGGAACCTTCCCACCCACCTGGGCATTAGACGCATGCAAAAAAAGAAAAAAAAAGAAAAACAAGCACCCTAAGAACAACAAACATTTTACAATCTCAGTTTGGGAAGCATATGAGATAAGTTAGCTCTTATAAAAAAAAAAGAAAAAAGAAAAAAAATCCTACAGTGATCCGATGACATAATACTCACGACAGCACTTACAGAAATCATATAACTTCTTTAATAGTGACAGCAGCAACAGCTGGTGCTCTGACCTGGGCTACTTAAACTGCCATGCTGCACAGATGGGAGCCCTGATGGCACACCGCACTGAGAGTAAGCAGCACACACACACACACACACACACACACGATAGCCCAACGTCACACTAAACAAGTACATCACGTGATATGACTGGACAACACTAGCATCACACAGCTAAAAACACATTCCTCTGTGGTTAGATTAATGAAAAGTAGTATAAGGAAATACTGCGGTAAAGTTGGGTTTATATTGGACATGCACTGCCAAGCCAATCTTCAGAAACGCAGGTCATCAGCGCTTTATAATAACTGAATCAGTAAGGGACCGTCTAAAAAGTGCATGACCTGGGCAACTGTATAAGATTCTACCAAGATTATGGTCCTCTACTTCACAGGATATCTCATTTATTACAGTGTTAAGATACAGTATGGATTCCGTATTTGTCTATTTTTTTTTGTATATTATATGTATATTATTAATGATTACCTTTTTATTACAAATATAAACTTATTGTGCCATATAAAACCCAGTAAATAAATATAAATGAAATTACATTTTTATCATTCACACTATTATACTCCATTGTTCTTATCAAAGACAACTTTATTTTGAAAATATTGAAAATAGGGTTTTTTTGTTTAAAAAAGAAAAAAATATATTTAAATGCAATAACACTGCTTAAAGGAGTTACACATGTGAAATGAAACATACTATGATACAGATTATTATTGCTATCAAGTACAGTAAATAGAATTTTGAATCACAGTTTTATTTATTTTTTATTTTATTATAATTTTAAAATAAAAAAACAGTTTATGATTTTTTTTATTTAGCAAAAGAGAAAAACAATAAAAAATCAATAACATTTTGACTCTGAGGTACACAAGTAAAAGCAAATGCAATATGATACACTCCAATATTGCTACCAACTACAACAACTATATTTGTAAAAACTCTAGAGCCTTTTGTAAAATCTCAATAGTTAGACTGGGAAAATTATTCATTGTCTTAAAGAATCGTGAGAACTCACGCTTCATATGCACAGATTTGGTTTATTTTTCTTGGTTAATAATTGTGCAGATGTCCCTAATGTAATATAATTTAATGTACATGAAATGTGCATAATGTGTTTTCATTGTGGAGATGGCGTTTTCTGTCTTCAACCCCATCGTGTTAGCTTTTCTTCTGCTCCAGCTGAGACCACAGCTCGTTATATAATAATACATCATAATAGTGCATCTTTAAGTACTGATAATTGACCATCACTGAGAGAATGGAAGAAAATCAGCAAATACAAATCAAATAGTGAGACACTTGCAGTCAGTCTGTTTTCTATGACAATGATAATGATGGCATCACAATTTAAAAACTCAAAAACAATTTAAAAGTGCCAGTTGTTCCAGAAATGTAAATCTACCTACTCACATCACTTTTAGATCTTTAAAATTGTCTACCAAAGGTTACAAAAAATATTTGTGTATGCTGTCATTTACTGTTGTACTTTTGTTTGGGAGTTCAAAAATTTTAATCAGAAAATCAGAAAATACAGAACACAGTCTGATTCAATGACAGACAAAACATTTTCTTTTCCTGAAAGGCTTACCCTGGGTTAAAGAAAAAAAAAGTCCCCTAACAGATATAAACATTTTAAACACTTCAGATAAAATGCCCAATGAAATTGTCAAAGCGATCAATTCAAAGTGCAAACTGCCCAAGAAACTTGAGTGCAACCAATCACATCACTTTCTTAGATTTTTAAGAACATAAAACATGGGGCGGCTGTGGCGCAGTTGGTAGAGCGGGTTGTCCACTAATCGTAGGGTTGGCGGTTTGGTTCCCGGGTGACTCCACATGCCGAAGTGTCCTTGGGCAAGACACTGAACCCCAAGTTGCTCCCGATGGCAAGTTAGTGCCTTGCATGGCAGCTGTGCTACCATTGGTGTGTGAGTGTGAGTGTGAGCATGTGTAAAGCGCTTTGGATAAAAGCGCTATATAAGTGCACATTTACCATTTACCAAAATCAGAGGAGAGAGCAAAGACTTCACACTGAACATCTAGAACAAAACAAAATAGGGCCAGAAACATATGAGAGGTAATACTTTCTCACTGAAACTTCTCATTGAAACATTTGCATACAATCATGCAAGAAGTTTGCTGTTTAAAGACACTTCGAAAGTGTATTTCAGCTGTCGTGGGTAACTTCAGTTCAAAGCATATACAACTTCAGATAAAGCCCATGAGCAGAAGGCAAGCCTTGGCCACAAAGCCACAATCTTCAAGCACCTTAGTTCCCTCGATGATTATCGAAACATTTACATGGTTGGTGGGGTCTTCATGTGCTGCACTGAAGGACAAAGATGTTCATCACATGCCCAGCATAGTCCTCTTTGACTGCTTCTTTGCTGAGGTCCTTTAAAATCATGTCAATCGGTTAAGTACACTGCAATCAGTGTAGCAGAAATAAGTTATTTTGAATTAAACAAATAATTTCATCGACATTTAAAAAACAAAATACAGGAAAATGTTTGCTTTTATAATTTCTCTTATGTTAAATGCCTGCATAATCAGTCTAATGCCCATCTAGAGGTGCACCTATCAATCAGGTGGTGACTAGAATTGACCAGTTTTCAGATGAGTCACATATACAGTATAAACCATTCTGTAACGTTAAATCATGTCCTCAACATTTTCACTGCAAGTGAAGAAAACAAGATCTCTGAGCACGACATTTTAAACATTATATTAAGACAGATTTTTTCCACCACAGTGGCAAGAGTCAGATACTATAGAGATATTGAGGGTTAGAAAATGGCTACATTTACATGGTAGTCTTTGATGAGGTGCTCTGAAGACTCTCCAAGGAACTCCATCAAGCAGCGGATGATGGTATCTCGTCTACCTTCTATGTTTTGCTGTTGAAGACAGAAAGCAAAAATATTTCATTAGTCATAAAATGGCAGCTGTCCAAAACAAGTTCAGAACATATAACTGACAGAGCCTCTGGGTCTCTCAATTAGATCAAAAACAGATAGTATGCAGTCTTATAAAGTGAACTGTTTATTTGTGATACAAATGTGTGTGTGACCTGGAGAGTTGCCATTACTTCCTGTTAGAGTGAAAACTGTGCAGACGTTAGGGTCACAAGTAGATATTTAGTCACCTGTAATGACCGGATCAGTCTCTTCTAGGAAAATGAGAAAAGCTCCACATACATTGACTGTAAATGTATAAATATTACACTTTACATGACTGAGGGAATCCAGCATGGGTTTTATTTTTGTGCCTGCAACGCTGCCTTTTCTCCAAAAAATCTGCAGCAGTTTGGGGGTGTAAAAGTCCAATTTGGTCGAAAAACGTTCACTCCAGATGAATTGTGGTGATCCTTCTGAACTCCTCTTTGATCTGAAAGACATGGTGAAAAGAGAAAAAACACAACATGTATTATTTGCTGTGCTGCAACAATCATGATTACATTGTGAAACAATAAGTTATATGTTTTATAGTGCTGCTGATTAAACTGTATGAAACAGCAATTTCAACATCAGGCAAAGAAACAGAGAAGGATTACCTGGGGTTCACAGAAGAGAACAGGCTATCTTTCCATGAAGACTTGGACTGCAGGCCTACAGTTATTTCACCATAAACTGGGATAGAAATTTTGAGGGATAAACTTTTTCTCATGCAAGTCTTTTGCCTTCCTACAGAAAGTAGCAAACTTCGATAACCATAACGAGCTAGCCAGTTAAGCTGATATACTGTTATGTTTTCAATAACCAAACACAACAGTAATGAGTAAATCATGCACAGAAGCATACTTACAAGGTACAAGGTTGCCATCCAGTAATATACTGTATGCCGTTACATAAAACGAGCAAGTCGCAGTACACCCACTCACAAGTCCTGGCTTGTTCTTGAGGTAAGGAGCGCGAATTGGCCTCTGACATCACCAAAATGACGTCATTTTACTTGCTTCTAACACATTGTGCAGATAGTGGATTATTTTAGTTTATGTTACTTGATGCTATGATTCAAATTTACACGTAAAAATGAAGGTACAAAATTATATACAAAGACTAAGTAACACATTAAATCTCACATGACATTTTGAAGTAATGCCACTAGAATAAAATATTCTTGTAGAATGTAAACACATCATCAAAGTAATATTTAAACTGCCAAAGAAAAAAAAATTTAAGTGCAGAAATGGTTATGAAATGTTGCTGTGATGTACCTTTTAATTAGATTTTATAGGAAAGCTAAAACGGCAGATCAGCGGTACTTAAAGTACTTTAAATGGTTTTAAAGTGGTACCATATTCCCATTTCCAGGTTAAATATACTAACGCTACTAAAGATGTAGCCTACCCTTATGTGCTTCCACACCAGCAATTTCGGGTCACAATTTTAAAATAGATTAAAGCGAGTATTGTGTAATTGAGATAAATACCTGATGAATGTCTCTAACCGACATCCAGAAGATTTTATACTGAGCTGCTGCATGCACACAGCTGATCTCTCCATTCTACATCCTTTCAGTTGATTTGAATGTTTTTCTGAAGTCACTGATGAAATGATAAACTTCATCCCTCTCTGAAAACGGAAAAATGAAGTGGAAGTTTTCACTGAACATCGCACTGCAACCTTTGATTATTATTATATTTACCTCTTTTTTATTTTAGTTTTTTCTTTATTAAAGACATTTTTTTACAGATATTTGAAAAGACAAGAAAATACATCACAGATGTAACAAACAACTGCACACTAGAAGGGTTTAATGCAAATCTACATAAAGATATTGAAAAGTTTACAGATTTGAAAGTTTTAAGGGTTTTTTTTTTTTACAGGAAAACTTTTTGCCATTTAAAGAATAAAATGTATTATATAAACCTGTCTCTACAGTTCTCCAAAAGACCAAATAATAAATGTTTCCATAACAACATAAATTGGTCATCAATATGCTTTTTAATAAAATCACAAACATCTTACAAAATGAACCAAAACATCTACACTATATTAAATAGCAACTAAAGGACAGAGTGATAAATGTGACTTGTAGTGAGTCTCCCAGGGGCTTCTTCACATAAACTCCTCAGATGTTAATCCTGTCAGGTGAGAATCCCACCAATGTCATGAAACTGTTCCTGTCCATCTCAGCTCCGTCTTCCACTGACTGGGTCCAGCTGGAGTTCGTGTGGTTTTTCACCTGCTGTTCCAAATAATCCCTCAGGTTTTCATTGGGATTGAGGAAATTTTGTCCAGGGATCACAGGTCGTTCTACTCAGTGCCAAGATGTGTTTACTCTAGAAAAACTAAAATACAGATAACTGAATTAATAACCAAAATCTAGACTGTGGTATTTCATGATCAACAGCATGTAATCATCTCTGCTGTAAGGAAAATATTATCATCTCCTGTTCATAATCATTCAACATTCCTTCATTCTTATAGAATACATTTGTTAGAACATTTAGCTAGAACAGATGAGAACTTCCACAAGATCTAACAGGAACATGAGCAGATATTTACCATCACATCACTGCTCTTATACAATCACAGGCTGTAGAGCTTTATGTTTAAAACAGTGATCACTGCTGTGTGTTTGATCTCTTGTTCTACACGTGTATTTAAGTGCAGACGTTAAGAACAAGCGGAGGGGAACTTTACAGGAATGACAGAAGACACGGTGTGGAGGTGGAGTGCTGGAAGGAGTGTCAGAGTAAAGTGACTCCTTAAATAAAATATTTGTAGCAGTGTGGCATCAAAGATGAAGATTTTAATTCACTTTTCTGAGAGTGGAGAAGAAAATCTGCTGCTGATCAGAAAGAGGGAAAAGCCGAGATCATCTTATTCAGACAAAAGCAGCAGTATGAAGTCAGAGATAGCAGGGTGTCACAAGGAGACCAGGTGATCATTTACAATCACTCTCATGCACTCAGTGCTGACATTTTGTAGACTCTGTCTGACTCCCTGTCTTCTGCTTTCACATCCATTTTAAATCAATACAAACAGCATTAAAGCTCATTGTTAGAAAAAGTCTGATTCAATCCAATATAGTGAAATTTTAACCCAGTGTCTGATAATCTGATATTTACTGTAACTAATGAAATGTACAAACTAATACTAATGTACAAAATAATGCTAATCAGTTTTTATCCAGAATATATCGTTACTCACTCCAGTGTCTGTAGTTTGTAATGTTCATCATTCTTCAGAGCAGAGAGACACTTCACTCCTGAGTCTCCGAGTTTATTCCCAGACAGCTCCAGTTCTCTCAGGTGTGAGTGGTTTGATCTCAGAGCTGAAGCCAGAGCAGTACAGCCTTCATGTGAGATACCACAACACCACAACCTGCAGAGACACAATGACACATTCTTCACTCTCTCAGTTTATGAACATCAAGACATACTTTGTGTATCTTGAAATGAGTGGTGTATGTGTGTGTGTGTGTGTGTGTGTGTGTGTGTGTGTGTGTGTGTGTGTGTGTGTGTGAGAGAGAGAGAGACAAAGAGAGATAGTATGAATGTTTAAATGGTTTATTCAGTACTGACAAGAACAAGTCTGACTGTTTTATTTATGCAGAATGTGTTTGTTATTTTACACACATTCCATTGACTTGGAAGAACACTAGACCCTGTTTTATTATCATCAAAGTGAAATCATTTTAAAAATCACTCATTATTTATGATGAAATACTTAAAAATCATTGTGGACGAATCTCATTATGGATTATTTGGTCTGCGTGCGGCACGGGGGAGATTTACTCACTACGTTACTTCTGAACCTAAAACCTCTGCTTCAGTCTCACTATTAGAGAATGTGTCTTACTGAGGAGCAGGTCATGTGACTCTCAGAGAGATAATCTTACCCCAGTATCTCCAGTTTACAGTGAGGATTCTCCAGTACAGCAGAGAGACACTTCAATCCTGAGTCTCCTAGATTATTATGAGACAGATCCAGTTCTCTCAGGTGTGAGGGGTTTGATCTCAGAGCTGAAGTCAGAGCAGTACAGCCTTCATCTGAGATATCACAATACTGCAACCTGCAGAGACACAATGACACACTCTTCATCAACACATTTTCATTACATTAAAGATGATGTGTGGGATTTTATTATTCAGAATGACATGAGGATTTAATATCATCTGTTTATTCTAATTAACAATGTGCCTCATTTAGAAAATTGGATATGAACGGGTTTGTGTGTAAATCGTTTGTACGAGCGTTTACACAAGAAATTTTAATGAAAACCCTGTTCATTCATATTCTACTCGTGCTCCTGAGTGTGTGTACATTTATACATAAGAAGAAACCTTTATTTATCGCGAAGTGAAATTCTTTTCTTCACATTTTCCAGCTTATTAAGAAGTTGGGGTCAGAGCGCAGGATCAGCCATGATACCAATTGTCAAGGGCCATTCTGATCATTCTGATCAGTAACCCACAGACTTACCATTGAACCACCACTGACCCAGAATAATAATATAAACTTTGACTTGATCAATTTCAAATCGTACAATTCTATAAGAGTGACTTATAGAAATGTTTTGGAGTTTCTATCAAAAACACATCCTCATGCTAGTTCACTAGATCAGGGACTAAGAGCACCACTGAGATAATTTGTGAATATCAGATGTTTTATGTTACTGGCATTTATTTAAAAAAAAAAATTACAAGTGAGCCAATAGAAATCCATAAATTAAGACAAATAAAACTAATCATTAAAGCGAGTACAAAGAAAATCAGACTTTCAGAGACTTTTGTAAATCCGGTGGAAAATTCGAGTTGGGTTTGACTCACGCAAACATTTACACACAACTTTACTAAAAGATCGATAAATCACCCCCAAAGTCATTAAAATAATACTTTGGGTGTTGATAGGTCTAAAGGAGTGAAAACAGCTGGAGGCTTTAGAGAACAACTGTGAAAGATGGTGGAAGGTCGTCAGTGGCCTGTAAGGAAGTAAGTGTGAGACTGTGTCAGCGATTTGTTCGATGCCGGGGAAACGTGGGAGCCTGGTTGGATTAACGCACTCTCCTCACAGACCATTGATATAAAAGCCCTTTATTTTCTTGACAGAAACAAAATGATAAATGAAAACGTGTTAATAATTAAACTTCGCTATTAAACTTAATGTAAAATTACTTGTTCTGAATTGGTGAGCAGGTCAAAAAAGGTGTGTTACCCAGCTTTTCATTTCTGTCCACCCTGTCGGAAGGTTAACCTACGTCATATATACACCACACGTGACCCATGACCCCGGAGCAATCACCATCAAAACCCAACAAAACTTAACACAATCCCAAATAATAGATTATGCTAATTATTTTATGCTAATTATTATTACGCTTTAATTATTACTATTATTGCACAAGTGATATGTTTAATGACTAATATATTTGTTCTGTATGTTGTACTGATTTAACTGAAAAAACAGAACTGCACACAACTATTAACTGCAGCTTTTAGTGAGGTACTGTGTCTCTCAGAGAGATGATCTTACTTCAGATTTTTTACTTTACAATGAGGATTCTCCAGTACAGCAGAGAGACACTTCACTCCTGAGTCTCGTAGATTACTCCCAGTCAGATCCAGTGTATCCACAATCAGATGCAGTTCTTTCAGATTGGAGGTTTCTGAGCTGAGCACTGAGGCCAGAGCTGACCAACCATGTTCTTGAATTGTATCACACCTGATACTGAAGGAAATAATACATAATGAACTAACAGTAATGCAAATTATCAAACAAGTCCTCAAACCTCTCACTGCAACTTCTCAGTTTCAAAAGCACAAACATCAGTTAGACAAAAGTCCCACACAGTCAGAGCTGTTCAGATTCGGCTTGGTGGGAGTTTTCACGCCGCTAGCATCATCACACACATTGTATAAAACCTTGAGTATAAGATCCGGGACACCAAATGGGGCAGCAAGAGTCTGATCTTCAATGTTCATAAGAGGAGAAAAAGAAAAAGCAAAATGTCATTGAAGAGTTAGATTGATCTGAACAGCTAAGACATTTGATTTCTTCTTAACACTGTAACAGTAGAACAGTTCTATTCAGCTTTACTTACATTGCTTTTTGCTGGGAGCTGCGAAAAAACGCGGGGCACAGGCCGCACTCTGAATCCCTCATCTCTTATTTTATCTGTAGAGCTATATTTACTCAGGTCAAATTCCTCCAGCTCCTCTGCTGATGTCAGTAAGACAAACACCAGAGCAGACCACTGTGAAGAAGAGAGTTCACTTTGTTTTCCAGATTTCAGGTAGCGTTGGATTTCCTCCACTAGAGAATTGTCCCCCAGTTCATTCAGACAGTGGAACAGATTGATGGATTTCTCTGTAGGAAGATCTTCATTGATCTGCATCTTAATGTACTGTACTGTGTTCCTCTGTCCTGTCTTGGAGCTACTTCCTTTATGTGTTACTAAGGTATGTAAGAGGTTCTGATTGGACTCCAGTGAGAGACCCAGAAGAAAGCGGAGGAAAAGATCCAGATGTCCAGTCTGACTCTCTAAGGCCTGATCTACAGCACTCTCATGGACATCCGAGATTGCACTATCTTCAATCAACTGGTAGGAGAACTGTTTAAGAACATTTCTCTTTTCCATCATGAATGTCAGGTGCACATACAGAGCTGCAGATGCTCCTGAATGCTCAGAAACAAAGCAGTACACTTTACTCTGGTGAAGTTCAAACTCTTCTCTGAAGATCTGCGTACACACACCTGAGTACACTGCTGCGTCTCTCACATCAATGCCACACACCTCTGGTCTTCCTCATAGAAGATCAGGTTGCCTTTCATCAGCTGCTGAAAAGCCAGTCGTCCCAGTTTGAGAAGCATTTCTTCATCAGTCTCCTGCTTCTTTGAGTACTTTTTCTTATGATGATGTGTCTGAATGATGAGGAAATGTGTGTACATTTGAGTCAGAGTCTTGGGGGATCTCTCCATTCTCTGCTTCATCCAACATTCTCTCTAGAACAGTGGTTGAAATCCAGCAGAAGACTGGAATGTGGCACATGATGTAGAGGCTTCTTAATGACTTCGGGTGTATGATGTAGTGGCCACACTCTGATCACTAATCCTCTTCCTGAAGTACTCCCTCCCTCTGTGGGTCATGAAACCCTCGTACCCTCTTGTGACTCGATGGACACACTCAGAGGGGATCTGATCAGCTGCTGCTGGTCGGGAGGTGATCCAGAGAGAGCAGGGGAAGCAGATTCCCTTTGATCAGGTTTATCAGCAGCACATGCACTGATGCTGATTCAGTTACATCACACACTCTCTCTGTGTTCTGGAAATCCAGAGGAAAACGATACTCGTCCAATCCATCAAAATGAACAGAACCTTTTCCAAACTGGACATTTCTGTTTGTTTTCTCCTTAAAACAGACATGAAGGAGATCCATCAGACTCAGTTCTTCTGCGGTCATCAAATTCAGCTCTCGAAAGGAAGTGGAAATATGAGGTGGACATCCTGATTTGCTTTCCTTCTGCGCCCAGTCCAGAACGAACTTCTGCACAGAAACTGTTTTTCCGATGCCCGGCGACTCCCTTTGTCAGCACAGTTCTGATGGGTTTGTCTTGATCAGATAACGGCTTAAAGATATCATTGCATCTGATTGGTGTTTCCTCTGTTGTTGTTCTCCTGGATGTTGCCTCGATCTGTCTCACCTCATGTTCTTTTTTTACGCGTCTCCACCTGTCTCCCTCTGTGATGTAGAGCTCTGTGTAGATCTCATTCAGGAGTGTTCGGTGTTCCGGGGTTTTATCATCACTCCATTTAAACACTGAAATTTCTTGATCAGATTTAATTTGAACTTTTTCTGGAATTCATTTCGAGCAGCAGGTTCTGGGTGGTGTTCGGGGACAGTGAAGTAAAAAGACATGGTGGATATGGGGTCTAATTATTAGAGTTTAAGATCACGTTGTTTTTGCCTGGTTACCGTACAGATAATCATTTTTTATGATGTTCTCACTGTGTATTTGCCTTATTCTACAGTATGTTTTCTATAATCTAATCACTCTGCAGGAAATAACAGCAGAGATGTTTATAATACCGCAGCGTCAGTGTCACAGTCATGTTGTTGGGTTTGATCTATCCCCTGTAGCTGTGATGATGTTCTTTTCTCTTCTGTCTCCTGACGTCTGTAGAACACTGTGAATAAAAACTGTAGCTGTTAAAGACAAAAACTTTCATCACTTTAATACTGTAGTCTAAACTTTAACCCTAATTTTAGTCAAATAATTGTAGTAAGGGGCATTAATATTTAGAAAACACAGTGCTAAATACAACATCACCGACATTGTGGACCTGGAGAAAATTTTTTTACCCATTTTAATTTTAAGTTTTCTAGATTTTTATTATTATATTTTTATTTATTATTATTATTTTTATTTTTTTTACATTATTTACATCTAGATGTGTTAAATAACTTAGAACATGGCACATTTTCATTCCAGAAATGAAAGTTGAAATTCTGCTCTATTGTCTCATTCATCTTTTATCTCCAACCCAAATGTCTTCAGTATATAGCAAAAGTGCAAGAATTGGCCTCGCTGTTCCAATACTTGTGGAGGGGACTGTATATGGTCATTATGATTGTAACAGAACATGAGGACATCATTCAGAATGAACAGATAATGTGTCCTAAATGCAAATACAGATAATTATTATTATAAAAACCTGCTAGAAAGGTTCACAGGTATAAAACCTGTAACTCTATCCAGAATTATACGACACTGTGGATGAGATTCAGTCCATCACCTGTAGGGACAATTTAGTTATCAGTAGACCTACTGACATGATTTTGGGAGGTAAAATGTTTAAATTTAGGAAAATGCTGATTTTGATTAATATTAATAATAAATACTGTAATGTCAGTTATATGATTTCTGGTAAATAATCAGTGCCTGTGTTCATATAAAGAGTCTCCATTTTCTATTATATTTTATAGAAATACTCAGACACATCACTCTTCATGGAGACACGTCCAAGCAACCATGATAATGATGATGATGATTATTATTATGTAGTTTACTGTACAACATTATAGAAAGTCCTTTATATACTTCCTTTACAATTTTTGACTGACTTTGAGTTAATTTGCTCTACTAATGAACAGTAGAATGTATAGTCTTTATTGGTGGTTTTAATTATTTGTTAGCAGTTACTATTGCTTTTATTGTCACATCAAGATACATTCATCAATATCTGATAAATATCAGAATGTTGCTAATGACCCTGGACTGGATAAAAGAATGTGTAACAGGCCCTTTCTCTCTGCAGTGACTTTAACTATGAGAACTATGGGATGTTACCTGTGTACAGATGAGGGGTTTCCATTTTTAAAGTACAGAGGAGCATCCATAGACGCATCACTCTTCATGGAGACACAGCTGGGTTCCAGTGAGTCTGATCTCTTTCTCTGTAGTTCACTGTACAACATTATAGAGTGGGTATTAGACAGAATTTAATTATCTCAATAATCAGGATACAGAATACAGTGAGAGATTGTATCATATCGTATATCGTGATATTTCTGTTTAATATTGGTTATGACCTCTACCTCTCCTTACACACTAGGCAGCAGCAGCAGAGGTCGAGCATACAGAGCAGGAAGTTTGTGAGTGGGAACCTAACTGCCTCGAAGCATGCTTACTTAATAGTCCACAGCCTTGTTTCATTTGGCCTGCGTGAACTTGGAAAGAATAACACTGAAACGGCTCGTAGTACACTACTGCTCAACATTTTCAAACTGTCCAGAATTCACAGCAGATATCCAAAGTGAAGCCATTGAAGTGTCAAGATATGGTTCGGAAGCAATCGCAGATTACAACGTTTATTAAGCAAACAAACACACAAACAAAGGCAATTTGGCAAAATACTGTGGCAAGAAACAAAACACAGTAACATAGAACACGGTAGTCTAGGATAAATGAAAGACAGAGAAACAGTGCAAACAGTGACTATATATAGGAGTTCTTGTTAACAGAAACTTGATTCATTTGCAGGTGGTCATGTGACATATTGTAGTCCAGTGCAGTGGCTGATGGGAACTGAAGTCCAGAGTTACCTCCTTGTTATATGACAGTGCCCCAAGGGCACTTCTCCCGGAGTGCCCAAAAATGCACTCCCTTCATCTGGTGGTCCTGGCCACTTGGGAAAAATGTTCCCAGCAGAACTATGAGGCTGAGCGGTGTCCTCAGAGGAGCTGGAAAGCAACACAATGTCCTCAGTGTAACAGGTAAGCAGAGCGATGTTCTCAGCGGAGCAGGAAAGCAACGTGACCTCCTCTGCAGAGTAGGAAAGCAGAGCGACGTTCTCGGTGGAGCAGGTAAGCGGAGCGATGTCCTCGGCATAGCTGGACAGTGAGACAACTTCCTCCGCAGGACAGGAGAGGGGAGCTATGTTCTCCGCAAGGCCAGAGGTAAGCTCCAAGATTTCCACGAGGCAGAGCAACGTCCTCAGCCAAGCAGTAAGGCGGAGCGGTGTCCTCAGTAGAGCAGGGAAACAGAGCGGTATAATCAGCATAACAGGAAAGCAGAGTGACATCCTCAGCTGAGCAGGAAGGCAGAGCGATGTCCTCAGCTGAGTATGAAGGCAGAGCGATGTCCTCAGCTGAACTGGTAAGCACAGCGGTGTTGTGCACGGGGTTGGTGAGGGTAGTACTTGGGTATGTCAGGACACGGAGCAACATCTTCAGCCAACCCGGGTGACTGAGCGGCGTCTTCACCTGACCCGAAAAGCTGAGTGGCGTGCTCAGACGAGCAGGGAGGCTGACTTTCGTTCTCTGCTGACTCCATTTGTTGAACTAGATCCTTTACAGGGGAGGGAGGGTGGGAGATGGTACTAGCTCCAGTGCTTTGTGCGAGGGGAAATCATGACATTAACATGATGCTAAATGGCACTACAGAGGTTGTCTGTGACATTAAACGTCATCACGCTGAACAGGAAAAACTTTGCAGATAAACTCAGGGCTCTACAGTGCGACCATTTCACTCGCATTTGTTACTAAAAAGTATTTTGTGCGACTGTGAATAAATATTTATTTGCACCTGTCTGGAGTTGTATAATATAATCTGGATAAAAACTACAGGAAGTCCAAAATACATCTACACCGCGCAACAGTTACTATCACACTGCTTTTCATTACCTCAGTCAACCGAACAAGTGTGAAACCACTGCAAAGAAGCCATTATGATGACAAGTAACTCTGTACATCATCTGCTTCAACTTCCCAATCTCACAAACCGCCATCTTTTATTGATCCCGCAAAATGACCTGAACTTGATCCAGCTCGTGTAGACACAGCGGCTTCGCACGGAGTAAATTAATAATAATGCTAATTCTACAAGGTGGGTTTAATTCAAACTTTTTTATTAAATAACTCGTCACCAATCATAAGCAAGAGTAGCAACTGTTCATTCTGTACACATACAGTACGTTGCAGCTGTCCATTCACTAACTCTAATAAACTTCATTTAAACTCACGGTTGCCAGATATCACTAGAAAAATCAACTCCAGTTTCCATGTTTTGATTTAATTTCTCCTAAACATTTTAGCAGCATACATGGACACTGTACTGGGGGAACCGGTCTAAAAGGAACAACTGATAAGCAAACAAAACAAAAAAAAACTACTAAAACATAAAGACAGAAAATGTGCTTAGTTATAAATAAATCATTTAATATAAAAAATAGATATTATAATAACTTAATATAAATAAAATGAGAAATGAAATAATGTTTAATTACTATAGGTTGCATTTAATATCAATTTGATATTAAGCTTAGTTCACTATTTCCTTAGAAAGCTATTAGCCTTTTTCCTAATATGGATTCCTAACATTTTTTGTTAGTCTACTTTTAATTAGGACTCTTTATTGTTTAAGATATTTTAAAAAAGACATATTTTATGGTTGTATTATTTATCAATTAACCAACAGTATGTCTCATTGCTATAATTTTAACTCAATTGACAGTGACCATGAGCAGAGAGCTTACATTTAACTGTTTATGACAGACCTCCTAATTAAAGCTTACACAAAAAAAGATTGGTATCTGGATCGGTATCGGCTGTAAAAATCCTGATCGGAGCATCATTAATGAACAACGTTAAAATAAAGCTCTTTGCATCTGACAGGTAAATGAACTCACCCAATCACATCCTGTACAAAATTATTCAGATATATACACAATATACAGAGAACTGACTCCAGCCCAGAACCTTGACAGCAGGAAATGTCTAATATTGTAGCTTTAAATATATTTAAGAGGAGCAGACTTCAAACACTGAATATTGATGTTTATTGCATTTGTTTACAAGGTGGAACAAGTTAACGGTTGTTTTTTGCATACAGTCTGTAAAATGAACTGAAAATATTAAATTTAGTTTATCAGAAGGTAAATTAATGTGCCATGGCTCACACTATGTTCCTAAATTCTGTCATAATTGACAAGCTCAAGTTTTATCATGCCTACTTGTGTGTTATATTGTGGTATGAGAAAACTTTATAAATGTGAAAGTGTAATAAAAATATGTTGTCACTAAAATCAAATAATAATCATGATAAATAATCAAGATCTCAATATTGATCAAAATAATCGGGATTATCATTTTGGCCATAATCATGCAGCCCTACAATCAACAGAATCTAGCAGTTTTTTCAAGTGATGATTTTTCAAGTAAATGTTTGTTAAATTATTATTTTCATATAAAATCACTACATATTTCAGATATGAATATTTAATGACTAAAATACTAGGACATGGTAGCTTACTGGTTTTTTGAGGGTGGAGTCACATTATCTGTGTCCAGGTCAGGGGTCTCCATGTTTGAATATTAGTGTATATACAGAGTCCTGAAGATGCTGATCGCTTCTGCTGGAATTACTTACACTCCTAGAAAACACAGAACAAACACACAGGTAAAGTTGGGGAAAAAATCTTTCACATCTCTCAACTAAAGAAAATGAGAAAATGTTGCTCCTAAAACAAATTCTTGTGTGTGTGTGTGTATGTGTGTGTGTGTGTGTGTGTGTGTGTGTGTGTGTCTGTGGAGGTATGCATGGTCTGCAGATGGGCCTCAACTGCCTGACACCATGCATAAACCTTGAAGTTAGAGGATGCTGCCCCCCAGGGGCTCCATCAATAGGGGAGTGGCTTGCCAAAATGGCGGCCATGTAGACCCTGATGTAGAAGGAGTCAGACCTGTTGCGAAACGTCCTTGTAAGAACTCCATGCGCATGCAACTTCCTCATGGATGGTGCTCTAGCATTCAACATGGTCTCTATAACCTCAATTGAAAGACCAGAATCTATGAGCTGGTTCCCTGCAGAGGCCAGACCCACAGTTTCCATAGTTCCGGCTGAGGGTGAAAAATTAGCCCTCTGGCTTGAGACAGTAAATACCTGCGGATGGGAATCTCCCAAGAAGTGCCTTCCAGCAGGGATGTTATCTCTGAGAACCATATTCAAGCTGTTAATAAGATGCTACTAGCAGCCGACGTAGACAGTCTTGGCGAACCCTCGCTAGAGCTTGTGGGAGCAGAGCGATCACGGGAAAATTATACAGATGTGACCTTGGCAATGTGTGCACCATGATGTACAGCCCCAGTGGTGTGGGAGAAGTGAGGGCAAACCACAGTGGGCAATGCGTTGTCCCCTCGGAGGTGAACACATCCACTTCCACATGGCCAAGCCTCCAATTCCTGAGCCTTATCCCCTGCCTCAACAGGATGTCTGCCCCCACATTCCAGTTGCCCAGAATATATTGCACTCACTGACAAAAACTGTTCCTCTGCCCAGAGAAGAATTAGTTAATAAGCCAGAAAATAACAGCTGTAAAATCCTCCCTCCCGCAGGGAACGGGGTACATGTTCTATGACCCCTTTGTCCAAGAGGGATCTTACTTCTTATGCTAACATTGGGCTCTGCTCTGTGTTGATCACTGTGGTACCGTAGAACCCTTTTCTACAGTAGACAGAACCCATGGAGAAACATTTAGCAGTAAAATCCATGCTAGAGTACCTGAGTACCTGGTAGGCTGATTTGCATGTCCAAAGTGTCCATAGTGTATGAATGGGTGCGTGAATTTGAATGTGTATGTGATTGTGCCCTGTGATGGATTGGCACCCAGTCCAGGTTGTACCCTGCCTTGTGCCCCATGCTCCCTGGGATAGTGTCACGGTTCCCCCTTGAAGCAGCATGCTCTTGCGCGGTTGCGCGAGCGCGTGCATGTCTGTGGTGACATTTGGACATGTGCTTTTGTTTTTGTTTCTGTCATTGGCTGGGAGGGCACGTGTGTTTTGTTTATGTTCGTCATGTCCCCGCCCCGTTTCTGTCATAGGTTGGATCCCCACGTGTGTCTGTATTACTTTCAGCTGGAAGCCGTTTAAGTTAATTCATGCCGGCTTATATACGTCGTTTATATACGCGGTTAATTAAACGTCGTATCATGTTCCATGTTATCCGCTCCCAGATGATTGTCTAATCTCACGTTCATGTTTATGTTTATGTTTGTTTCTCGACCCTGTTTTCCGTGCCACGTTATTGATATCTGCCTTGCCCCAAGCTTATGCCTGTTTGCCGTTTGCCTGACCTTCGCCTGTTTTCTGGAATATGCCTTTGGATTACGTTTTGGATTTGTCTGCCTGACTCTTTATAAATAAACTACACTCGTTCTTATGTGCGCTTACCTCCTTCCTTTATCTGCTCCGTCACGAGTTGTGACAGATAGGCTCCAGGTTCCCTGTGACCCTGAAGGATAAGCGGCATAGAAGATGGATGGATGGATGGATGGATGGATTATAATGTTTCTTAAATCATGTTTTTAGTAAAAAAATAAATAATTATTTGGCTTAATGCTTCTCTTTAAACTTGATCGATTTTGCCCATTTTTTAAATGTAAAAGCATAAATATAAAAATGAACCCTCTTGTGTGTTGGTTTTGTTTCTTATTCATTTAAAATGATTGTTGTGTATTTAAAGTGAACTTGTTCTGCTTGTGTAGGAGCTCATTTTCCACTTCCGGTGCTGTTACCTGCTTGGTGTCTAAAAGCCACGCAACTAAAAAGGACGTGCGGCTAATAACTGAGATTTCAGGATTAGCTGCTGCTTAACTGCACTGTAGGCCCAAATTTAGCCTATTTCCCGAAAGACACTTAAAAATTTAACATTGAAGCAAATACTCACATCTGCAAACCCAGTTGGAGATAGAAAAATAAGACACTAGCTGTGAGTGAGAAGAAGCAAGGTTCATTGGTTCCATTCCACTATGATATCCACACGGATAAGAATTCTCAGAAGTGGTAAACGGTGCACTTATATAGCGCTTTTATCCAAAGCGATTTACATTGTGTCTATTCACACACACTCACACACCAATGGTAGCAGAGCTGCCATGCAAGGCACTAACTTGCCATTGCGCACAACTTGGGGGTCAGTGTCTTGCCCAAGAACACTTCGGCATGTGGGGTCATGCGGGCCTGGAATCAAACCACCAACCTTACAGTTAGTGGATTAGAGGACAACCCGCTCTACCACCTGAGCCACAGCCGCCACAGAAGTGATCTGACACCTGGAGCTGAAGCTCCCTTATTTATATAGTTTTCTACACCCAAACTGAAAGAGCTTTCCCACAATACCATTATGTTTTAGAAAGAGCTTTCCCACAATTATGTACAATTTCCCACCATTATGTACAAGACTCAACATTTCAGAGAGACCTTGGTCTCACGGGGTCCGCTGTTCCCATCGACAGTTATCTTGCATCCCTAGCCGTTCCCATCAACGGTTATCTCACAGGTGTAACTTGGCTCAACAACCCATATTGGCCCATCTTGGGTCTCTCTTAAAAATTAAGGCCTTCGTCTGTGTTACTCCTGACTTTTCCTCGTGAGACAAGAATCCTCCACACCTTCAAGTGCATTATGAATATGTTTCTTTCACATTTTCCTGTATTTCTATTTTATAATGCTTTTTTTTCTTTCATATTTGCTCTATATTTTTGTTTTATATATGGTTATACTGCTTGCAAGTGTTTTACCCCCTTTTCGGTACTCCATACTTCATAACATCATTATATTATCCTTATAATATCTCAATACTCCTTTTATTATTCTTATAATGTTATAATGTTCTGCTTTCCTTCTGTATGTGTGTGCGCGTGGCGGCATAGGCCTCTGTGTGTGTGTGTGTGTGTGTGTGTGTGTTTCTCAGCCTGCACTCCTTAGCTCTTATATTTCTCTGTGAATAATAAATCATAATGTTAATCTTAAAGTGTGAATCCAATTCATCAATATCCACCTAATACTGTTTATTCGCTTCTGTGTGTCTAGGTGCCCATCACTTTTCCTTCTCTCCTTTACTGGAGGGGCTTGGATCTGAACACTCGCTATCAGCTCGCGCATCTCACTGCTGACATCACGCTGACATCACTATGCTACTTGACGTTCTTCGCACCCCCACTGGAAATGCGGGGTTCAACCCACCTCTCAGATACGGAATCTGCCCCGCGAATGTGTGTGTTGATGCCTCTACACAGACAGACCCTCTGCTTGACCCTCCCTCCAGCTTTCAGTCTGAGGATGATGTGACCTTCTCTGATCCTGGCTCTGACCATTCTCACCTTTTCTCACCTGCCAGTCCCGAGTACTCTCCTCAGTGCACCTTGGCTGGCTATCCCACATCCCCAGGACACACCCCAGTTTTATCCCCCGTTTTCTCCCTACAGCTCCCCTCAGGATTATGATCCCACCACCATGTTAATCATACTTGGTCTCCCTCATGTTTATTTCATGCTATTTTTATACACAAAAAAACCTTCAACTAACCACTGACTTTATTTCTTATATCTGAGTCCAAGATCAAAATAATACTCTCTGAACCACTCCACTGTGAACGAGTTCTGGCTGAACCACTGCCCTGCTGCCAGAGAGAAATTAAACCGGAAGTACTGTTTGTACAAAGAGAGAACGCAACGCAAAAGCATGAAAATATAAAATTTCCTCCCATATCATATTTTTTTTCACCACCACGTCCCCTCCGTACTGTTCCTCTATTTGTGATGGCTGTGAGGAGCTGAAAAGTAAAATAAATGTTAAAGAAAACATTTTGTAGGAACATCACAAGAAAACTAAGTTTTGATCTGGAGATAACAGCTCAGAAATCTTTTTTTATAATCATGGCCTTTTCCATAGAAGCCAGATTTTAAAACACATTGTGTTTGTTCCACACTAATAAATCTAAATTCCACAAACAGTGAACGTTAATGAAAGAGAGAAATGTATATATAAAATGAGTGTTATATAAAATAGTTTAACACATATCTGATAAACAGCAGCTTTACAAGGAAGATGATTTCAGGTCCGGGACGTGACGCAGTTTTCTTCATCGGCCAGACTGGGACATCATTTCAGGAGTCTCACACTCATTAAGGCCACCCCATAGACCCACAACACATTTTTAAACCAGTGACAAACCTATTTTTTCTCTCCTAAATTCAGTTTATTACACACAGTATGGCCTCCCATAAAAAACATAAACAAGCAACCTAGAGGTAGTGAAGCAGTCCTAATTTATATTAGTTTGTTCACCTGAAACGATTTGAGTGGGGGACCGGACGAAGGAACTACTCGCACCCCAAGACTCGAGACGTGAACTAATCATTTCTGCTTCCGGTACAGAACTTATTGGGATGTTGCGGTGCATGTGCGGTCAAAAATGAATGAATCACTCTCTCAGACTACTCGTACCCGAGTCATATTAAAGAGTCGTTCCAAATGAAGGAATGGTTCATGAATGACACATTACTAATGGGCAGACACAATTTTCTAAATTGCCTAAATATCTGTTAGTACAATACTAACTACATCATGACAAAATCTATTAAGAAAAATCATAATCTTGAACATGAGATTACCTTTTATGACTCAGAGCTTGGAAAAGTGTTGTTGTTTGGTTGTATGTTGTATTTGTAACTTCAATTTTTAAAATATCAACATGGAGGGCTACCTAAATGTACTGTACGTTGGATATTTGTCTGCTAAATTACTTAGCATTATTTACTGTATAGTTATAATACTGTCATTTCACCGGGCGCTTCCTCTCCATTCTCTCTCTGTGCACTGACTCTGGTAGCGCTGCAAGTCAAAACTAACAGATTCATGGTTTATTATCAAATGCCGAATTCGTTAAGGATTTACTTGGGTACAACGGACATGCAATAATATAAAATAATAACGAATAAATTAATAAATAGAATAAAAACACAAACAGACAGCAGGACAGTGGTCCTCCTCCCGAAGTCCAGTCCTGGACTTCGGGATATAAAAAATATAAAGTCGTTTCTGTTAAGGAAATAACTCACGTTTAGTCAACAGTCCATGTTGTGTGACATTAATGTCACCGTTTCTGTCTGGTGCTGAGTTTCTTTGTTTGGTGTTGTTTTTTGTTGTTGTTTTGTTTTGTTTTTTGTTTTGGTTTTTTGCGACAAAACGGATTGGACGCTGAGAGAGAAACTCTTTCACTTTCTCTTAAACTGATTCACTAACAGCTGGAGAGATCACATGCTGGAACCACATACTGTTGCATGACACACACACACACACACACACACACGGGCAGTCTCGAATTTAAATCACAGCTCTTTTTTACATTCACTAATTCAGTCTCAGTGTTCAGGACAAACAATAACATTTTATGACTTGTGTTTTAAATTAATACACACTGTGTACATTCAGAATACAGCCATACACACACACACACACACACACACACACACACACACGGTTGCTCTGTATGTGAGTGTGAAGACCCAAAATATTATTATTAGTTTATGACAGTTTGATTGTATGTTATAACATTAGTAATAACAAACCAGGACTGCAAACTGAACACGATAAAAAGTTATTACCATCTTAATACTGGAACAAAAACACAATTCCCAATGACAGACTTCACAATTTTATTGTGCCTATGGTTTTAGTGCAAATATTTTTTACATTCACTAATTCGGTCTCAATGATCAGGACAAACAATAACATTTTATGACTTTTATTTTATGTGTTTTAAACTCATACACACTGTATACAGTCAGAATGCAACCACACACACACACACACACACACACACACACACACACAAGCTATACATCACATAACAATTACAAATCAGACAAACCAAAAGCAACATGCTGCTTTCAGTGATGATATTTCATAGTTATGTTCCTCTATCATCAAATCCGATCTAATATGTAAAAGGAAACAGTTGTGTTGTAACAGGAAAGATGAAAGCTTATCTCGTTCTCATCATGTGTATTATATTATCATTACAGGTCCTGACTGAGCGCGGGAATAAAATACATTTGAATGCATGGACTGGGCCTCGCGAGTGATATTTAATAACGGATATAACGCACTGAACGTCTGTTGATTTCGTCTTTTTTCATGTAAATTCCCTGTATTTTGAAGTTAATTGTTAGATAAGTTAGTTACTTAGATTAGTTTTCGTTATAGGTTAAATTATAGTTACCATATATAGTATTTATATTATTATACTGTGTACAGTTTGATAAGTTAGATTTACTACAGTTTAAGGTTTGTAGGTTTGTATTTAGTGTAGTTAAGTTGTGTGTGTGTGTGTGTGTGTGTGTGTGTGTGTGTGTGTGTGTGTGTGTGTGTGTGTGCTGTTCATACGTGTTTGTGTAGAAGATTAGTTAGTTTATTGAGGTTTGTAGCTAAATTTACTTGTTTGATTGTTTTTAAATTGTTCGCGTTCATATCATAGGTTAAGGATTGTTGTTCTCATATTTTAGAATATTTGAGTGTTTAGAAGGTCACATGTCCATTACACCACTGTCTCCATGACAACTGGGAACATACAGTTACATTTGTGGTAAGTAAATGTATTAATTTATATAAAATATAATATGAACCTTTCATCCTTAGCTATATACACTGTGGGTGAAGTGCACAAGATAAATGACATTTCTAGCATGAGATCAAGTGAGACCTAGCTCATGACGAACAATCTGTCGAAAGAATGAATTCTTGAATACTAAATAGAAAAGGTAATAGAAAAGCAAACATTGAATTCATTTAAATTATGGGAAAATCTTAAAGGGGTTTAAAGGGGCCACCTAGTGTACTGGAGTTGAATCAGAATGTGGTCTAGGGTTGAATACTGTGTAAACACTGAAAAGTAGTTGTAGAAGCGGACCATAAAAATCTGTAAACTTTTCAATATCTTTATGTGGATCTACATTAAACTCCTCTAGTGTGCAGTTGTTTGTTACATCTGTGATGTCTTTTCTTGTATTTTCAAATATCTGTAACATATTTTTTGTATTTTAGTAAAAAAAATAAACTCAAACAAAAAAGACCTAAATATAATAATAATAAATGGTTGCAGTGCGGTATGTTCAGTGAAAACTTCCACTTCATTTTTCCTTTTTCAGAGAGGGATGAAGTTTATTATCATTTTGTCAGTGACTTCAGAAAAACATTCAAATCAACTGAAAGGATGTAGAATGGAGAGATCAGCTGTAGCATGCAGCAGCTCAGTATAAAATCTTCTGGGTGTCGGTTAGAGACATTCATCAGGTATTTATCTCAATTACACAATACTCGCTTTAATCTCTTATTTTAAAATTGTGACTCGAGATAAAAGAAACCAAACTGTCATTTTCCTTGTTGCTGGTGTGGAAGCACATAAGGGTAGCCTACATCTTTAGTAGCGTTAGTATATTTAACCTGGAAACAGAAATATGGTACCACTTTAAAACCATTTAAAGAACTTTAAGTACCGCTGATCTGCTTTTTTAGATTTCCTTTAAAATCTAATTAGAGGTACATCACAGCAACATTTGATAACTATTTCTGTGAGTCTAATGCCATCACCATCATCATCATCTTCACCATATATCATAGAAAACAGACTGACTGCCAGTGTCTCACTATTTGCTGATTTTCTTCCATTTTCTCAGTGATGGTCAATTATTAGTACTTAAAGATGCACTCTTTTGATTTATTATTATATAAGGAGCTGTGGTCTGAGCTGGAGCAGAAGAAAAGCTAACATGATGGGGTTGAAGACAGAAAACGCCATCTCCACAATGAAAACGCATTATGCACATTTCATGTACATTAAATTATATTACATTAGGGCCATCTGCACAATTATTAACCGAGAAAAATAAACCAAATCTGTGCTAATGTTCTTATGATTCCTTATGACAATGAATCATTTTCCCAGTCTAACTATTGAGATCATAAGTAACTGGAGACAGAAAATTGTTGTACTCCACATAGATCATAAACCAATGAAATGTGTTGACACATATATAGCCTCAGTCAATCAATACATTCAAAATCAATACTCACGCTTTACATCTAGAAAACCTTTTAATAAATTTAAAAAGGAACGACACAAAGGTGTAAGTCTGAACATGGAGAACCACGGAACGGATACGCACTGGATAATTTTCCTTTTGGTAGAGTATTCTAGAAAAGGGTGTCTGTTATGATTTGGATCATTGGATCATTAGGATGTGGTGTTATAATCATCTAAAATGCCTTTGTACACTTCTGAGTTCATGATACCAACAATAAACACAAGTTCACCAACACCACTGTAATAAAAACAACCCCAGGCAGTTCAGTGCTTTATCGTACCCTCAGTGTAGTTTGTCTGGGATTCTTCTCCTGGATTTCTCTACACAAACACTCGACTATCAGATCCATGCAAGTGCAGGTTGGATTCATCTGAGAATAAGACAGTTCTCCACAAGCTATGCGCGTTCTATTGGACATTTCATGGACGATGAGTGTATAAATATTTAAATAACAATACATTATTGTTAAACTGAGTATATAAATGAAACGTCATATAAAGTGTGTTCTTTAACACTAGGGGGCAGAAGTGCATCTATAATTAACACCTTACATCATCTAGAACAAGGGTTTCCAAACCCAATTTTAGTTCAGAGGTCACAAACAGCCTAATTAGATGTCAAGTGGGCCGGGCCAGTAAAATCATAGCATAACTACCTACAAATAACAAACAAGTCCATGTTTTTCACTTTGTTTTCGTGCAAAGTACAAGTACATTAGTAAAATCTTCATATTTAATTAAATAAATATCCTTTTAAGACAAACGTGCAATTTGCTTCTGATTATCATTTACATGTGTGCATTACAACTGGTCACAGTGTAATCAGAAAGCGCATTGCTGCCATCTGCGTTTTTACTCTGACTAAAACGTTGCGCCCCCGAGCGGATAATTTAGAAATAGATTTTTATTAAAAATGTCATAATTCGAGTCTTTTTTTTTTACTTTCAAAATTCATCCTGCGGGCCGGATTGCGCACTGACACCCCTTAGAGCTTTAGCATGTCTGTAATAACCTGACTTTCCCCAAGATTTATTTCCTACTGATAAAAATGTGTTAGTATGATCAGGAAAAAGGAAGTCTGAATCATTTAAATAATAATAATAATAATAATAATAATAATAATAATAATAATAATAATAATAATAATAATAATAATAAAACCCAAACATACCAGCAACAAGAAAAGTTCACACTCATTTATGTGTTGCTCAAAAGAAAAATCTTTCTGTCTCTGCAATGTTGAGTTTAATTACTACAGAAACTGGAATGAGACTCAAATCATCCAGAGAGAAAAAAATGCATTCTAATCATATTTTATTTACATTTAATATGTATTTGCATATTATTTATGACATTAAGTATTCCTGTTTTATTAATTTATATTACATCTGTTAATACCCAAAATACCCAGCTTTTAAACACACACACACACGTCTTGTTGACATCTTTTTGACTGATTTAAAAATTAAATCAGACTTGTTCAGAAGTTTCGTAATAACAGTGTTATAACAGGGAGTGTATCTGTTGAATATCATTTTCCATCATTATTGTCACTGATCATAAATCACAGACTACTGAACAGTTAAGAGAGAATAAAATCATAAATATTTTATTTTGAATATTGACCTGCATGTGTGGCTGTTGGACTGAAACTGGAATGAATGTACTGTACATTTATAATCATTTTTACCGCTGAATAATTATTGATGACCTTTGCACAGCGCTGTACAGTGTATATATGCAAATATGTATAAACTGTAGTTTGTTATAGATTTGATGAACTGCAGCGGATTCTCCAAGATGCTCAGAAAAACTTATCAGCAAATTTCATTATAAAACTAAACAAGTGTACCTGAGAATACTTTTTTTCCTCAGGCAAAGGATCGTCACACCAAATACTGACTTTGTTTAATTTATTACTATTTACTGCTCTTTATAGTAGTTTTTTAAATGTAGAAACATGTAATTTTATTATATTTGAAGGCATCTTTGCTTTACAGCGTGTCGTTCTATGTGTCTATGTAAAATTTTAAAAATGTATTATTTAGTCCGTGAATAACAAGGCGCTGCTTTTATCAGATTTTCTTACAGATAAAAAGCTGGACTTGTTCATAACCGAAACCTGGCATAAAGAAAATGATCCTGTTTAACCAGATCACTCCAGCGGGATTTGGAGTATTCGCTCTCCCGAGGTGATCTGGTAGAGGCGGAGGCATTATTGTGGTTTATAACCTGAAGTTCAACATCAGCTCTGTGTCCGTTCCCCACTTTCCATCATTTTCCATCTGGGGTTGTTCCAGCAGTACTAAAGACTGTAGTGTTTAGAGTGGATCTATTTCTTTAAGTGGAATCACTCCCTTTAGCATTGATTTCTGATTGGTAATTAGCCATGTGCATTGATATGTTTCTCTCTCTTGCTCTGGTTAATACACGAGTTAACTTTACCTCCGAGTGTCTACTGTATTCTTCTCAAGTTGTAGTCTAATACAAAGATACAACATTCACTTCTTCAAAATGTACTGTATTTGACTGACACAATTACACAAAATATTGCAAATAACTTATACCTAAGTAATAGAGATGGCACCGATTGCATACCGGGTAGCCATGATGAGCCAGAGGGGTTGGTTGGGGGTTTAATTTTGTTTTCCTTTATATAAAAAGAAAAAAAAACCTGTGAATATTTACTGCTGTTGCTCAATTTGTTTTTATTTTTGAGAAATGGTGGACAGAACAGAAAAGGCGATTTAGAAAGGCTTAGCAGAAATGTTCAACAGAAACGTTTATTAGAAATGTTCATTAGAAATGGTCAGTAGAAAGGTTTAGCAGAAATGTTCAATAAAAATTAAACAAAAAAATATTCACTTCAAAATGTACTGTATTTGACTGACACACTAGCGCAAAATATTGCAAGTAGTGCTCTTTTTGGATGGGAGCGGTTATAAGAGAAATACAGCTTGACTGTCCTACCATTAAAGCCCTTAACGTATCAACAATCCTTAACAGCACAACCTGTAGCTCTAACCTAAGACTGTCACAGCTCCTGAATGCTAATACAGAAGTGTTTGAAAAGGGCATTGGGAAACTTAAAAGGCATGAAGGCGAAACATTTAATTAAATAAAACCACAAAGGCAAGATTTCATAAAGCACGTCCAGTGCACTATGTCCTAAAGTAGATGCTGAACTTCAAAGCTTGGCTGCATCTGCCAATTTCTCCAAGGTTGACTGGAGTGACTGGGCGACACCCATCGTGCCCATAATCAAGAAAGGGAAAGGTGGAGGTGTTCGCATATGCAGGGAATTGAAAGTGAGCATTAACCCTGTACTGCACACTGAGCAGTACCCAGAACCATGAATTGAACATGACATTTTCTCATCTCTGGCAGGAGGGGAGAAGTTTTCAAAGGTTGACTTATCACAGTCATATCTCCAAATGGAAGTTGAGGAGTCAAGCAGGAGGTTTCTAACCATCAACACTCATAAGGGAGTGTACCAGTACAATCATCTTGTGTGCGGTGTGGCATCGGCTCCAGCCATTTGGAAAAGAGCAATGGATCAGGTTCTTCAAGGTATACCAGGAACCAGGTGTTATCTTCACGACATAATTGTGACAGGCAAGAATGATAAAGAACATCTCTAAAACCTCAGCAAAGTGCTTACCAGGCTAATCGAGAATGGTCTACAGGCAAAGAGAGAGAAGTGAGTTTTTCGAGTGAAATCTCATAATGTGGACATGTCATTGGCAAACATGGCTTACACAAATCACAGGAGAAAACTGAGGTAACGCTGCAGGCACATAGACCGGAAAACGTGTCACAACTTCTAAACTATTATCACAAATTTCTCCAAAATCTTGCTACAGTGCTGCACCCACTCAATGCACTGTTACAGACAGCAACAAAATGGGAGTGGTCAGAAAAATGTGAGTAAGAATTCAAAAGAAACAAAAAAAAGACTGTTAACCTCAGATGAACTCCTTACCCACTATGATCCATCAGACTGGCAAGTGATGCGTCTTCATATCGCACTGGTGCCATTTTGTCACACACTATGGATGATGGATCTGAGCATCCTAGTGTTCGCTTCAAGATCTCTGACGAGTGCAGAACACAGTTATGCACAGATCGATGGAGAGGCCCTTAGTCTAGTATGAGGCATAAAGAAGTTCCATCACTATCTTTATGGCCAAAAGTTCATCTTAGTGACAGACCACCAGCCCCTTGTGTCCATCTTCAACCCCAGGAAGGGAATTCCGGTGATGTCAGCCACACGGTTACGTTTGTCGTAAAAATGGGTTCCCAAGAAAAGTGCCAGAGTTTAAAGGTACCAAGATTCACAGTAACACTGATGCTTTGTCACACCTACTGTCTACAACTGAAGAAGAAAAGCGTTCCACTCAGGATCCAGAGGAAGTGTTCCATATAGCACTGATCGCTTGATTCTGATTGTGATACTAACAAATGTATGACACCTACAACAGAAACAGTCTCCCTTGAAAAGAACCCTCATGTTACTCCACAGTTACAGAGGCGCTACCCTGAAATGAACAGGGCGCCACCTAAAAACTGAATTGGTTTTATAGTTATAACCGTAGTAGTTATAGTTGTAGTCATAGACTGTTTAAAAACAAGATCTGCACAAAGCAAATTATAATATTTTCTTTTCTATTCATGTGTTGCATACATTTAAAAGGGGAGGAATGTAGTGTTTAGAGTGGATCTATTTCTTTAAGTGGAATCACTCCCTTTAGCATTGATTTCTGATTGGTAATTAGCCATGTGCATTGATATGTTTCTCTCTCTTGCTCTGGTTAATACACGAGTTAACTTTACCTCCGAGTGTCTACTGTATTCTTCTCAAGTTGTAGTCTAATACAAAGATACAACATTCACTTCTTCAAAATGTACTGTATTTGACTGACACAATTACACAAAATATTGCAAGTAGTGTATACTTAAGTAGTAGAGATGGCAATGATCCTATCCCGGGTATGAACAGCTGATACTAGCAAAGAAATGGGGATCAGATATCAGAGAAAATAAAGAACAGATTAGATCTGATCCTGGAACCAGAACATCTACACTATATTAAATAGCAACTAAAGGACAGAGTGATAAATGTGACTTGTAGTGAGTCTCCCAGGGGCTTCTTCACATAAACTCCTCAGATGTTAATCCTGTCAGGTGAGAATCCCACCAATGTCATGAAACTGTTCCTGTCCATCTCAGCTCCGTCTTCCACTGACTGGGTCCAGCTGTATAGTCTAGTAAAATCTAAAAGACAGATATCTGAATTAATAACCAAAATCTAGACTGTGGTACTTCATGATCAACAGCATGTAATCATCTCTGCTGCAAGGAAAACATTATCATCTCCTGTTCATAATCATTCAACATTCCTTCATTCTTATAGAATACATTTGTTAGAACATTTAGCTAGAACAGATGAGAACTTCCACAAGATCTAACAGGAACATGAGCAGATATTTACCATCACATCACTGCTCTTATACAATCACAGGCTGTAGAGCTTTATGTTTAAAACAGTGATCACTGCTGTGTGTTTGATCTCTTGTTCTACATGTGTATTTAAGTGCAGACGTTAAGAACAAGCGGAGGGGAACTAATTTTTATTTTTTTTTACTTTTTAATATAACCCAGTATCTGATAATCTGATATTTACTGCAACCAAAATGAAATGCACAAACTAATACTAATGTACAAAATAATGCTAATCAGTACTTTCATTTCAGTTTTTAATCTAGAAAATATCGTTACTCACCCCAGTGTCTGTAGTTTGTATTGTTCATCATTCTTCATTGCAAGGAGACACTTCAGTCCGGAGTAACTCATTTCATTATCAGTCAGATTCAGTTGTCTCAGGTGTGAGGGGTTTGATCTCAGAGCTGAAGTCAGAGCAGCACAGCCTTCATCTGTGACACCACAATCCCACAACCTGCAGAGACACAATGACACACTCTTCACTCTCTCAGTTTATGAACACCAAGACATACTTCGTGTACCTTGAAATGAGTGGAGTGAGTGTGTGTGTGTGTGTGTGTGTGTGTGTGTGTGTGTGTGAGCGAGAAAGAGAGAGAGAGAGAGAAAGACAGAGATAGTGTGAATGTTTAAATGGTTTTCAGTTCTGACAAGAACAAGTCTGACTTTTATTTATGCAGAATGTGTTTGTCTGTTATTTTACACACAGTCCAGTGACTTTGAAGAACACTTAGACCCTGTTTTATTATCATCAAAGTAAAATCATATAAAACATCACTCATTATTTATGATGAAACACTTAATGTTTTGACTAGAACTGCAACAACTAATCGATAATATCGATAATAATCAATTATGAAAATCTTTCCGGACGAATGTCATTATGGATTAGTTGGTCTGCACGGCACGCCTCAGAGAGTAAATACTAAAGTTGTGTCCCAAATGAAGTACAATACATTTACCCGATGCATGGAGTACTTACCATCTAGCATGTGGATTTTAGAGAGGTGATATCATCTCAAATAGAACACTAGAGGTTGTTTTTTTTTTACCAACCGGAAGTATAATCAGATGGAGGACAAATCCACCGGACTGAGGAAGAACGTCCTCTAAGTCAGGGGGGCATTTAATATTAAACAGCACGGAGATCAAACAGTGCTGCAGGAACACATTTATGTTTATGTCCAAAATGCTCCACTGTGTGTGAGGGGCGAAACTGGTGCAAGCTGATTAAAAGGTTTATTTTAATTGAAGTTTATTGTCATTATATGTTGTATTTGTGCTCTTGCAGTGAAAATTCTGTCGTTTATTATAACGGAAGTGACGTGTTAGTAACGAGGCCGCGTTGCTGATCACACGCAGTGTAGACGCTCTGATACACAGTGTAGCACGAGTAAGATCTGTAAGGTCTAATTAAAACACAAGTAAACACAAATAATATTCCTAAAGACAGTGAGTAACAGAAACCACAAGGTGCAGTGAAAGTGAATTTTTTTTATATATAAAAAGCGCCGTTTGAGGTTATTGTGGTTAGAAGGGGTCCAACCAGTTATTAATTCTAAGGGTTCACTTACTTTTTCCACTGCCATTATGAATGTTGAATTAGTGTGTTCAATAAAGACATGAGGGATCAGAATTTGTGTGTTATTCTTTTAGGCACATTATATTTGTCAATACCCCTGACTTAGATGAAGACCAGATCACATTTTATGACAAATTTATACAGAAAACCATGAAATTCCAAAGGGTTCACATACTTTTTCTTGCCACTGTCTCTCTGTGTGTGTGTGTAATATATATTATATATATATAAAATTTAAGAATATGTATGCATTACGTGCATTTTATGGATGCACGAAAAGCAACAAATTAAACTAGAGTCTTAAATTTATATATATTCTGGTGTGTGTGTGTGTGTGTATTGGGTTCTTTTCTGTTTTGGACAAACAGTTGTGTAAAGTTTTAGTCTGAAGTTTATATTTGCAACACTCAGTTTGTGGATTATATTTTGAATAAACCCCCCGAAAAAAGGTACTGAAAGGTCACCCCCATCCGATTAATCGAAAAAATAATCAGTCAACTGATCGACTATGAAAATAATCGTTACTTGCAGCCCTAGTTTTTACGCATTTTAGTGCATATTGTGTGTGTTGTCACTACTGAGGAAAACTACATAAGTTTAATGCTGCTTCTGTAACACAGGTCTGGCAACCCTGTTCATAGCAGATAGACACAGACGTACTGAAAGAATCCTCACTAACAGTACAAAATTTCTACTGGAAGAATTTCACCCTGCATCACACACAGTGTATTTAGTTTGTGTCTGAGCTGCAGTTTGTGTGATTAGTTACAATGTTGTAGTAAATTTCACAGTAATTTTAGACACATTGCAGTCGCATCAAGTCACGTTTTGTGCTGCAGCTTCTCACATACGTACATCTGACCCAAAGACTCTGACAGATCATCAGTGTGCAGTGAAAAGAAACAATCTTCCTCCTCAGGACATTGATGATGAACCTAAAACCTCTGCTTCAGTCTCACTATTAGAGAATGTGTCTTACTGAGGAGCAGGTCATGTGACTCTCAGAGAGATGATCTTACCCCAGTATCTCCAGTTTACAGTGAGGATTCTCCAGTACAGCAGAGAGACACTTCACTCCTGAGTCTCCGAGTTTATTCCCAAATAAATCCAGTTCTTTCAGGTGTGATGGGTTTGATCTCAGAGCTGAAGCCAGAGCAGCACAGCCTTTACCTGAGATATCACAATAAAACAACCTGCAGAGACACAATGACACACTCTTCATCAACACATTTTCATTACATTAAAGATGATGTGTGGGATTTTATTATTCAGAATGACATGAGGATTTAATATCATCTGTTTATTCTAATTAACAATGTGCCTCATTTATAAAACTGGATATGAACGGGTTTGTGTGTAAATCGTTTATGCAGTGTTTACACAAATTTTCATGAAAATCCTCTTAATTAGTATTCTACTCGTGCTCCTGAGTGTGTGTACATTTATACTTATGAAGAAACCTTTATTTGTCACATATACATTTACAGCACAGTGAAATTCTTTTCTTCACATTTCCCAAGTTTGGTTCAGTTAATGAACTTACATCTGCAATCAGTAGTCTCGATCAAAGATGTGCACTGAACCCCCTCCCAAATTTTCTTAAACAGTGTCTTGACTTGCAGGCAGAATTTAATCTTATTTCGACTAAAAGGCGGAACGGCTTGTTGATACGTACTCGTGGTTCATATTATGAACATGGCGATAAGACGAGTCGTCTACTTGCACATCGCTACGTGACAGGCCACTCCCCGTCATACCTACCTAGTATTAAAAACACTTCTAATATTGTCACCACAGATACCATGGAAATTAATGATGCTTTTAAATCGTTTTACTCTTACGCTTTATAAGTCTGAATCTCCAACAGATAATACTAAATAGAATGCATTTCTTCAAAACATCTGTAACCCCGTTATTGATTCAAATACTGCTGTGCAATTGGACTCCCCACTATCTCTTGAAATTTTAATTTCAGTTAAATCTATGCAATCTAACAAAGCTCCTGGCCCAGACGGGTTTCCAATTGAATTTTTTAAAAATGCTCATTGGAAAATTAGCTCCATTGCTTTTGGCTATGTTCAACGAATCTTTGGAGTGTGGGTCTTTGCCTCCAACTCTGACAAAAAGCCGACGATAACGCTCTGCTCCTAAAGGAGGATAAGGATCCATCCTCCTGTGGTTTCTTATAGGCGCTGTCACATGTCTATGGCCAGATGTAAAGGTGTTGGCGAAAGTAATGGCATATACGTCCTTATTATATCTGAAGATCAGAACTATTTTATAAAAGGGACGTCAATTGTTTTTCAATACCTGTACACTAATATAATTTATTCAAAGCATTCGGCTGTGCTCCCTGAGATTGTGATTTCATTAGATGCTGAAAAAGCTTTCAACAAAGTCCGAATGAGAGTATTTGTTTGCAGTCTTGAGGAAGTTCGGATTTGGGGATAATTTTATTTCTTGGATTAGCCTCCTTTACTCAACCCCTAATGCTAGAGTTCAGATAAACGATATTATTCTGATTATTTTGCTTCCGGACGAGAGTGTCGCCAAGGTTGTCCTTTATCCCCTCTGCTTTTGCTGTTGCTATCGAGCCGCTGACTATTGCACTGAAATCTTTCCCCTTGTTTAAAGGAATAATTCGATAAGGTGTAGAATACAAACTGTCACTATATGCTGATGATTTGCTATTGTATGTAACCCGATCCTATAGACTTCTATACCTTCGGTCTTGGAGGTTCTGGAGTCTTTGGTGTCGTATACGCGGTACCAAACTAAATTTAGATAAAAGCAACTGTTTTTCCTGTCAATACTCCAGCTTTGTCTCTCCCAACAGTCAGATCTACCGTTTCAATTTAGTCAGTCAGGTTTTAAATACCTAGGTATCAACGTGACACGTTCTCTATCTAATCATCTATCAGCTAACTTCACTCCCCTTATCTCAAAGGTTAAATCTAACATTCAGAGTTGGGGTTACACTTACCCTTTCCTAATTGGCAGGATCAATGTCCTCAAAATGAATATATTACCGAAGTTTCTTTTCTTGCTCCAGTAAGTGCCTCTTTCTCTCCCAAAATCATTCTTCGATTCATTGGATAAGATAATTAGTACATTTATTTGGGGAGGAAGCCACAGAGGGTTAGTAAATCTTTATTGCAGAAATGTAAACTTAGTGGAGGACTTGCATTACCCAATTTTCAGTAATTCCTATTACTGGGCTGCGCCTATAAAACTTTGTTACTGGGTTCAATCTCCTAGATCTTCTTTGTCTAAATTGGAATGATCTTGTGGGGAATCCTCTTTACCTGCTCTGCATTACTCTCTTTACCTACAAAACTCTCTCTATATACTGATAACCCTGTTGTCCCCAACACATTTATGACTTGGTATCAATTTAGACGGTGCTTTAAATTTGTAGGTGCATCCTCTTTATGTTCTTTAGTAAACAACCTTCTATTTCCCCATCGTGTTTGGACTCCACATTTTTCAGTGTGGTATGACAAGGGTATTAACCAAGTTAGAAATCTGTATTCCGATGGTGTGTTTGATAGCTTTGGGAATTTGGCATCCACTTATGATCTCCCCTTGACACATTTCTTCCGGTACTTTCAAATAGGGGAATTTTTTTAGACTTACTTGATTTCATCTATTTCCAAAGAGGGTTTTTTTTAGGCTAGAGTCGGGTAAAAAATTGGAATGCGTGGGGAACGGAGTTAGGAGTACAGATAAGTGAGCAGTGTTGGGAGCATGCCATAGGGAGGGTACAGTCTACCACTTCTTGTGCTCATCCTGGACTTATACAGTTCAAAGTTTTAAATAGAGTCCATCTGTCCAAGTCGAGAATGTCTGTGATGTATCCGGATGTAGAGGACAAGTGTGATAAATGCCATGGCTCTCCCAGTCATCTTGGCCATATGTATTTTTTCTGCCCTGATCTCCATGGTTTTTGGTCTGGTTTTTTTTACCATCATTTCCACTATTCTCTAGGGTACATTGAAAGCCTTGTCCATTGATTGCTGTATTTGGGATTCCTGAAGCCTCAGTTCCTTTGAGCTCGATACAAAAGGATGTTATTGCTTTCACATCCCTTATAGCAAGATATTCCCTACTGTTGCATTGGAAGTCCCCATATATACCCATCTATCTCTCAGTGGATAAAGGACCTAATGTTTTTTCTGAAACTCGAGAAAATAAGATATATGATGAATGGTTTATGGAGTGTTTTTTCATAAATGGCATCTCTTTATTGTATACTTTTATGGAGTTACAGACACTTCCGACTTCAATTTTGTGCCTCGTTGTTGGATTTTTACAATATCTTTATAACCAGCGATAATTATTATGTAGCCATGATGAGCCGGGGGTGGATTGTCGATATTTTTAACCTTGTTTTCCTTTGTATAAAAAAAAAAAAAAATATGAATGTTTACCGCTGTTGCTCAATTTGTTTTTGTTTTCTTCTCAATGGAATATTTGGGAAAGGGAGGGGGTGGACAGAAGAGAAAAAGCCGAGGAAGTTTGGTTCAGAGTGCAGGATCATCCATGATGCGCGCCCGGAGCAGATAGGGTTAAGGGCCTTGCTCAAGGGCCCAACCTTTCTGATCAGTAACCCATAGACTTAACCATTATAATTTTGCCTTAACTTATAATCTGCATGGACTACTGTAACTGTATATCTGGAATATTCTGTTGAGTTTAAATTACTCATTTTTAAAATGTTTTTAGTATTTAGCAGACCCCTTTATCCAGAGCGACTTATAGAAGTGCTTGGAGTTTCAACAAAAACACATCCTCATGCTAGTTCACTAGATCAGGGACTAAGAGCACCACTGAGATAATTTGTGAATATCAGATGTTAAATATTATTGACCTTTATTTAAAAAGTATTTAAAAAGTGAGCCAATACAAAACCCATAAATTAAAACAAACAAAATTAATCATTAAAGCGAAAGTATGCAGAAAATCAGACTTTCAGAGACTTTTGTAAATCCGGTGGGTAATTCGAGTTGGGTTTGACTCACGTAAACATTTACACACAAACTTTCTATTTAAAAATCGATAACACCCCTAAAGTCATTAAAATAATACTTTGGTGTTGATAGGTCTTCCTCCTCAGGACATTCATGATAAAACCTCTGCTCAGTCTCACTATTAGAGTGTGTCTACTGAGGGCAGGTCATGTGACTCTCAGAGAGATGATCTTACTCCAGTATCTCCAGTTTACAGTGAGGATTCTCCAGTCCAGCAGAGAGACACTACCCTCCTGAGTCTCCTAGTTTATTCTCAGACAGATCCAGTTCTCTCAGGTGTGAGGGTTTGATCTCAGAGCTGAAGCCAGAGCAAGTACAGCCTTCATCTGGAGATATAACAACCACACAACCCTGCAGAGACACAATGACACTCTTCATCAACACATTCTCATAACATTAAAGATGATGTGGGATTTTATTATTCAGAATGACAAAGGGATTTAATATCATCTGTTTATTCTAATTAACATGTGCCTCATTTATAAAAACTGGATATGAACGGTTTGTAGTAATGTACTGAACGGAAGTATGAA
>JAAGNN010000038.1:50503-124455 GCA_012411365.1 Ameiurus melas
ACCAGAGCAAGCATGTGCTGGCGAGTTGCATAGGAACCATGGAGACTTTGTATACAGTGGACATGTGCGTTTGTTTCTGTTTTGTCTCCGCCTTGTTTGATTATTGGTGGAGATGCGAGGGCGCGTCTCAGTTGTTACCAGCTGTCAGCGTTTAAGTTAAATGACAGTAGTTATTTAAACCCCTCGCATTGCTGCAGTATTAGATTGAAATTTTGTGCAGTATTAGATAGAAAGCAGTTACATGTGTAACAGTGATGTTTCCATGCCCTGCTCTGGTTTCCTCGTTCATGCCTCGGTTCTAGTTAATGTGTAACTGTGTAAATGTTCTAAGCGGTAGCGTTTCCATGATTTATGTTCTAGCTTCCGGTGTTACATGCCTTAGTTCTAATTCGATGATAGATGAGTATGTGATTAAAAGTTTGAACAGTGCCACGTGTTAATGTTTCCATGCCCTGCTCTGGCTTCATGTTTCATGCCTCAGTTCTAGTTAAATGATAGATGTTTAAACGAGTTAAACGTGGTAGTGTTTCCATGCCCTGTTTAAGTTGCATGTTTCTTGCTTCAGTTTAAGTTTATGTTTAGACCTTGTTTCCCGTTTTTTGTACGCTGACTTTGGGTTGCCATAATTCACGTGAACCAGCACTTGCTTCCTGTAAAGTGTCGTTACATAACATATACACTACTTGCAATATTTTGTGGTAATTGTGTCAGTCAAATACAGTACATTTTGAAGAAGTGAATATGTTGTATCTTTAATGGTAGACTACAACTTGAAAAAAAAACACAAAAAAAAAAACCTGGAGCGTTTCTTATTACAAAACTTCTGAACAAGTCTGATTTAATTTTTAAATCAGTCAAAATTATATCAACAATACGTTGTGTGTATGTGTGTGTGTTTTAAAAGCTGGGTATTCTGGGTATAAACAGATAATATAAATACATAAATTCAGAAAACACATGAATACTTAATGTCGTAAATAATATGCAAATACATATTAAATGTAAAGTAAAATAAATATGATTAGAATGCATTTTCTTTTGATAGCTTTGCCAATTTGGCATCCACTTACGATCTCCCCTTGACACATTTCTTACGATTTACTTTCAAATCACGAATTTCGTTTCTAGATGTTTTCCTGATTTCCTTCTGCTCCTCCTGAACAGGCCTGGGAGAGACCTGTTTTCAAATAACCCGCATCAGAGAGGAATGATTTCTAAGATTTATCATTTTATTTTTAGGCCTTAAGTGAGTGGGTCGAGTAATAAAATTAGGAATGCGTGGGAAAACGGAATTAGGAGTACAAATAAGTGAGGAGTGTTGGGAGACATGCTATAGGAGGTTACAGACTACCACTTCTTGTGCTCGTCTTGGGTTATACAGTTCAAAGTTTTAAATAGAGTCCATTTGTCCAAGTCGAGATTGTCTGTGATGTATCCGGATGTTGAGTACAAGTGTGATAAATGCCATGGATCTCCCTGTCATCTTGGCCATATGTTTTCTTCTGCCCTGACCTCCATGGTTTTTGGTATGGCTTTTTTTACCATCATGTCCACTATTCTCAGGGTAGATTTAAAGCCTTGCCCATTGATTGCGATATTTGGGATTCCTCAAACTTCAATTCCTTTGAGCTTGATACAAAAGGATGTTATTGCTTTCACATCCCTTATAGCAAGACGTTCCCTACTGTTACATTGGAAGTCTGCTAAATACCCATCTATCTCCCAGTGGATAAAGTAGGTGATGTTTTTTCTGAAACTCGAGAAAATAAGATATACGATGAATGGTTGTACAGATAAGTTTTTTCATAAATGGCATCCCTTTATTGCATACTTTATGGAGTTACAGACACTACCCACTTAAAGGTTCGTGCCTGTTGTTGAATTTTATAATATCTCTATAACCAGCGACAGTTAATGGGTAGCCATGATGAACCGGAGGGGTGGGTTGTGGGTTCAATTTGGTTTTTCTTTGTATAAAAAGAAAAAAATCTGTGAATATTTACTGCTGTTGCTAATTTTGTATTTTTGGGAAATGGTGGGGAGGACAGAACAGAAAAGGCAATTTAGATAGGCTTAGTAGTAGAAATGTTATGCAGAAATGTATAGCAGAAATGTTTAACAGAACTGGTTTAGCAAAAATTGTTCAGTAGAAATGTAGAAATGTTCTGTAGAAATGTTCATCAGAAGTTCAGCAGAAATGTTCAATAAAAATGACTTATAAAAAAAAAGAATGCATTTTTCTGTCTGGATGATTTGAGTCTCATTCCAGTTTATGTAGTAATTAAACTCAACATTGCAAAGACAGAAAGATTCTTTTTCTTTGAGCAACACGTAGATGAGTGTGAACTTTTCTTGTTGCTGGTATGTTTGTTGTGGTTTTTTAAAAAATTATTATTATTTAAATGATTCTTTTTTTCCTGATCATACTGACACATTTTTAGGAAACAAATCTTGGGGAAAGTCAGGTTATTACAGACATGCTAACACTTTTTTGACTTTTTTGAGCTACTTTTAATAGGACCGGTCAAAGAGATCTACCTACACTAAAATTGCAAAACATATATATCACACCTCCAGGGTCCGGGGTTCGATTCCCGCCGGGGCCATGTGTGTGCGGAGTTTGCATGTTCTCCCCGTGTTGCGGGGTTTTCCTCCGGGTACTCCGGTTTCCTCCCCCAGTCCAAAGACATGCATGGTAGGTTGATTGGCAGCTTGGTAAATTGTCCGTAGTGTATGAATGGGTGTGTGAGTGTGTATGTGATTGTGCCCTGCGATGGACTGGCACCCCTGTCCAGGGTGTACCCCCCTGCCCGATGCTTCCTGGGATAGGCTCCAGGTTCCCCCGACCCTGAAGCAGGACTAAGCGGTTGAAGATGGATGGATGGAGATGGATATATATATATATATATATACACACACACTGAGTATACTGTAAATATATATACACACAGTATATATGTTCATGTACCTTGCATAACTGCATGAACCCTTATGGCACACTACAATTCAGTACATTTGTGGTCAGTACCTTACTCTGATGACTTGCACTGAATAGAACCAGTCAGGGTTTATAGTCCAGACAGTAGCTGCTGGTAGCTAGCCTCAAGCAGGCCTCAAATGAAGATCAGTCATTGTGGAACGGTATTTGGACTTAATAATGTTCATGTGGGAAAAGGCTGACTCACATACATAAGCAGAGCCAAATAATGCAGTCAAGGAGGTTGTACATTTCCTCATGTTTGGGTACTTTTCCCCTGTGAGGTAAGTTCCAAAGTGTCCATGAGCCCTGGACTTCAGCTGAAGGTCAGTCTGCAGTTTCACAATCTCATCCTCCACTTCAGACGAGTTCAGGTGAAACAGCGCTTCAATTTTTCGGTCGCGAGTGAATCAACCTCAACATTGTCCCTAAATGAGTAGCACATGAACGTAGTGTTGAAAGCGTCTGTGAAACTCTAAGCGACAGACAGCTGTCTATCTCTCCGTGTAGCGTGCAATGTTCAACTTCGCACAAGCCTTCCGCTTCGTCTCCAGATCTGACGTGAGGTTTTTGAAATTCCAAAATCGCCAAGCTGCTGCTTTGAGGACAGAAGTTGCATTTTCCGTTTAAAGGCATTAACGGCCTTTAATTTTTGTCTTTCCTTGCAACTCAAAATTAAGTTGGTCAGATCAGTTAAAAATGCTCGGTTAAAAAAGTCCAGCAGCCACTGATCATCACTGAGTCTGGTGTATTCTGCATGTTTAACAGCAAAAATAACTCCCTTATCTCCAGACAGAGCTCTGCAGGAATTTACCCTTACTAAGCCATCTCCGCGTCAGTTTGTAGCAGGAGCTCAGAGTGGTCGCAGTCTGCCTTCTCCAGATGCGCAGCGGAACAGCTGTCTGTGAAGTGATCTAGCACGTACAGAACGAAACGATCTTTGTTGCCACATCCATGATCTCTTTCATGTTTAGCATTTTTGGGCATAAGGCTTATGGTGTATTATGCAGTGGTAGTCAGTGGTGGAAGTCAGGGGAAATCATCGTCTTCCCTGCACGGTAATGAATCCATTTGTGCTGTCGTTGAAGTCTTTAAAGACTCTTTTCTCTCGGCTAGCCTTTTAGCACTGGTGTGCTTGTCCTTTCTGCGTGGTGAGAGAAAAGACGAGATCTCAGCCTTGGCTGTCCTATACGTCAACATTAACATCTATTTTTTATTTTTTTTTTGAATGGCGACCTAACCGCACTTCCTTTGCTATTGACCGGTTCGATCCGATCGACATATTGGGCACTCCTTCTCTAGATCAGCGGTCCCCAACCTTTTTGGCGCCACGGACGGTTTAATAACGGTGCCAGTCCATCCTAGGGCACACTCACATACACACTCACACACCCATTCATACACTACAGACACTTTAGACATGCCAATCAGCCTAACATGCATGTCTCTGGACTGGGGAAGAAACCGAGTATATCGCAAAACATGCATATGTTATACTCCAATTTTGATTCCAGGTCCGGAGGAGTTTCTATTCTGATAAGTAAGACTATGTAAATGATGTAAATGGTAGATATGTGATTGTGGAAGGAAAAATTTCCTACAGATAAATATGCACCACTGTATATTTGGGAAGATACTTTAGATGATACAGAGCACTACACAACATGTGTGAGAGCGTTACAGGAGTTTGCTGCTAAGAAAGATGCTGGAAGAAGGCTGCAGAAATTCAAATTTGCATCAGCGCCTACCACAATGAGGATAACAACAATGTGCAGAAACCTATTAATTATTATTGTTTACAAAAATAAATAAAGATCCTTCAAAGATACAACAATGGCTCTGATACTATTCGATGTGTGTCTAATATGAGTATAGTTACTGTAGTAATAATTACAGAGGGACAGAGGGTCATAGAAAGCCGACTGACTGCAAGTGTCTCACTATTTGACTTGTATTTGCTGATTTTCTTCCATTTCCTCAGTGATGGTCAATTATTAGTACTTAAAGATGCACTATTATGATGTATTATTATATAACGAGCTGTGGTCTGAGCTGGAGCAGAAGAAAAGCTAACATGATGTGGTTGAAGACAGAAAACGCCATCTCCACAATGAAAACACATTATGCACATTTCAGGTACATTAAATTATATTACATTAGGGACATCTGCACAATTATTAACCAAGAAAAATAGACCAAATCTGTGGGTATGAAGCGTGAGTTCTCACGATTCTTTATGACAATGAATCATTTTCCCAGTCTACTAGTTAACTATTGAGATCATAAGTAACTGGAGACAGAACATTTTTGTATTCCATGCAGATCATAAACCAATGAAATGTGTTGACACATATATAGCTTCAGTCAATCAATACATTCAAAATCAATACTCACACTTTACATCTAGAAAACCTTTTAATACATTTACAAAGGGACGACACAAAGGTGTAAGTCCGCAGCCCGAACATGGCTAATATTCTTTTTGTGACAGTTCAACACTTCCTTTCCTCACTTTTACCTACTACAGTTATTTGCAGGAAACCGCCCCCAGTGTATTTTTATATAACGAGGCCCAGGTGGAGTTGAAAAGAAGAAACGCACACAGAGCATTTGAGTAATGCACTTCAATCTTCCCGACATTCAAATCCAAACCTTTGAGCAATTTATCTTGCAAATGAACATCTACATGTTAATATTTTCAAACCTTCTTCTTGGTAAAATTGCTCAAGCTCTGTCAAATATGATAGGATTTTGTCCTCCATTTTAAGTGTCTCACAGACTAGAACAGGTTTTCTTCTAAGATTGTCCTGGATAAATACACTGTATATATATAAAATTACATTCTATTCACTCTTTGTAGAGTGTATTAATGGTAAGGCCTGTAATGCATCTGGATTTACATTTATAGGTCTTATTCATTTATTTTGAATTACTTAAATTTTTTTAAATGTATTTTATTTAGATTCATTAACATTTGTTTATTTACTTTGTATTTTCAAAACCTGTTTGACAAATATTAATAATAATAACAATAATAATAATAATGGACTGTTATGTGATGTATTTTGTTGATTGCAATAGAGTTTTTACAAAAATAGTTGTTGTAGTTGATAGCAATATTGGAGTGTTGTCACGTATCAAGGTTGAGGCAGAAGCAAGTGCAGATTATGACGTTTATTTAAACAATAAAATAAGAAAACAAAGACACTATGAACACTAGACGAAATACTGTGGCATGAAACAAAACAGAGACATGAAACACGGAAGTCTAAGACAAGGAAAGACAAGAAAACAGTGCAGACAATGACTATAAATAACCATGAGTGCTCATTAACCAAAACGTGAATCAGGTGTAGGTGGTCATGTGACAGGTAGTGCAGTGCAGTGGCTGATGGGAACTGGAGTCCAGAGTTTCATGATACGTGACAGAACGCTCCCCCAAGGGCGCTACTCCCGGAGCACCCAAAATTATACGCCCTCCATCCGAGCGGCTTCCACAATGGCACAGGGAGGTAGAGGGACGTCCTCGGCAGAGCATGAAAGCAGAGTGATGTCCTCGTCGGAGCAAGGAAGCAGAGCGACTTCCCACACGGGACAGGGGAAGCGAGGTTCTCCACGAGCTTCAAGGGTGGAGCGAAGTTCTCCACGAGGCTCAAGGGGGGAGTGAGGTTCTCCGCGAGGCCAGGGAGAGGAGCGAGGTTCTCTGCGAGGCCCAAGGGAGGAACGATGCTCTCCGTGGAGCATGAGGGGGGAACGATGTCCTCCGTGGAGCAGGAAGGGGGAGCGACATACTGAGCGCAGCAAAGAAAAGGAGCGACGTCTTCAGAGGAACATTGTGGCAGAGAGACATCCTCAGTGAAGCAGGATGGCAGAGCGACGTCCAAAGCCGAGCAGCAAGGCAGAGCAACGTCCACAGCCGAGCAGGAAGGCAGAGAGACGTCCACAGCCGGGTGTGGCATGGTGCATGGTTTCTCCCACTGGGTTATACCAAGCATGCAGTTATTCTGAGCGATTAGCTCATCTGCCTTTCTTCCCTGCTCCAATAGTCCTCTACAGAACTCCTCATGTGCTGCAAACCAGGCATCCATTCTGGTGATCTGCTGCATCTGATGAGTGGTCTTTCGTTCTGTCACATATCGAGGATGAGGCAGAAGCAAGTGTAGATTATGACGTTTATTTAAACAATAAAATAAGAAAACAAAGACACTATGAACACTAGACGAAATACTGTGGCATGAAACAAAACAGAGACATGAAAGACGGAAGTCTAAGACAATGAAAGACAAGAAAACAGTGCAGACATTGACTATAAATACCCATGAGTGCTCATTAACCAAAACGTGAATCAGGTGCAGGAGGTCATGTGACAGGTAGTGCAGTGCAGTGGCTGATGGGAACTGTTTCATGATACGTGACAAGTGTATCATATTGCATTTGCTTTTACTTGTGTACCTCAGAGTCAAAAAGTTATGGAAATTTTATTATTTTTCTCTTTTGCAAAATAAAAAAAATCATCATAAAATGTTTTTTATTTTAAAATTATAATATTTTAAAAATATTATTTAAAAAATTAAAAATTATAATATTTTAAAAATAAAATTTATAATAATATAACATTATTATAAACTGTGATTTCAAATTCTTTTTGCTGTATTTGATAGCAATAATTTGTTATGTTTCGTTTTACATGTGTAACTCCTTTAAGCAATGTTATTGCATTTAAATATATATATAAATTTTTCTTTTTTTTAAAAAAAAAAACCTATTTTCATTATTTTCAAAATAGAGTTGTCTTTGATAAGAAGAATGGAGTATAATAGTGTGAATGATAAAAATTTCATTTCATTTATATTTATTTACTGGGTTTTATATGGCACAATAAGTTTATACGTGTAATAAAAAGGTATATCATTAATAATATACATGCTATAAAAAAATAGACAAATACGGAATCCATACTGTATCTTAACACTATAATAAATGAGATATCCTGTGAAGTAGAGGACTATAATCTTGGTAGAATCTTATACAGTTGCCCAGGTCATGCACTTTTTAGAAGGTCCATTATTGATTCCGTTACTATAAAACGCTGATGACCTGCGTTTCTGAAGATTGGCTTCCGTGAGCTTTAACGGGAGGAAAATAAAAAATATTTTCAGTTGTAATTGGTTCTATGTCCACTCCAGAGTAAGACAATACACATTTTGTCTTTTGTGTGTTTATTTCTTAAGAAATAGAAGAGAGAAGCTCAAATGTGCAGTGCATGTTCAATATAAACCCAACTTTACTGCAGTATTTCCTTATACTACTTTTCATTAATCTAACCACAGAGGAATGTGTTTTTAGCTGTGTGATGCTAGTGTTGTCCAGTCATATCACGTGATGTACTTGTTTAGTGTGACGTTGGGCTATCGTGTGTGTGTGTGTGCTGCTTACTCTCAGTGCGGTGTGCCATCAGGGCTCCCATCTGTGCAGCATGGCAGTTTAAGTAGCTCAGGTCGGAGCACCAGCTGTTGCTGCTGTCACTATTAAAGAAGTTATATGATTTCTGTAAGTGCTGTCGTGAGTATTATGTCATCGGATCACTGTAGGATTTTTTTTCTTTTCTTTTTTTTTTTTATAAGAGCCTAACTTATCTCATATGCTTCCCAAACTGAGATTGTAAAATGTTTGTTGTTCTTAGGGTGCTTTGTTTTCTTTTCTTTCTTTATTTGCATGCATCTAATGCCCAGGTGGGTGGGAAGGTTCCTTCCCTTTTCGCTGTATTGGTATTTTTTTGTTTCTTTGCTTTGTGTGTGGGCATAACTTTTACTATCTTTAATCAGTTTGAGTTTGGGGTTATCTCTGCTTTTTGTTTTTTGGGCGTTTGTGTGGGGGTTTTTTTTTGTTTGTTTGTTTGTTTGTTTTGTATAGTTGGTGTTGTTGTACAAGCCTGCCCTTTATACAGAAAGTCTCAGTCCTACTATGACGATTATTGTTAATTCCTTCTTGCATTTTCTAATTCAACCAATGACACTTGATTGTGTTGGTTTCTGGTTTTAAATAATTCTTGGCCTATATATATATATATATATATATATATATATATATATATATATATATATATATATATATATATATATATATAAATAAAAACTTTATATATATAATATATATATATATATATTTTTATATTTTATATATTTATATATATAATAATAAAAACTTTTTTGTATGGAAACCCATGCCTCTTGCCTTTTCTAAGTAGATTATGGTTGTGTGCCTTTATTTGGGTTGTTTTCCCCGCTTCCTCAGGGTGGCGTAGTCATTACAAGCAAGCCACTTGCTACATTTCAATGCAGCATTCACGTGGCAGTGGAGGGTGTGGTCAAGCTGTGACGGACATGTGGACTGGTGTTCTGCAATTCATTTCACTCCATCAGCTCTGTGTATCATTCATCATTCATCTTTAGTCACGGTGGACCTGGAGCCTATTCCTGGAAAACTTTTGAACAAAATCTTGTATAATTGTATAATTCAGAATAAACTTCAGAATCAATTCCCTTTTAGGTCCCAACGGACCTGCACACAGTCTTCCCATATGCGATGAGGAACACCCAGGGATCAATGAGCCTACAGTATGAGAGCTCCCACCACTCACATGCTCCCTCCAGACAGGGCATGAAATACAAACACATGGCATTGTGGAGTGTAAATTATGAGGCACCAGTAAGGAGGGTGATGTCATATATGTCAAACATTGAGTTGTACAAATATACAGCCACTGCAAGGTGCTAAAGGAAACAGGAAGCCCTTGAAACCACTTACCCATGGCCTTGTGGCTCTCATCAGTGTTGCTGTAACATTAGCATACTACTCACTTAATATCTCATATAAGACCACTTTATTGTGATCTGTTGAACAAGAATACACAGGGTTAAATGCGGATATACATCAATAAAAACTACATTTATAATAATGTATGTATAAATTCTTGTATAATAAAATGTATAATAATTCTTCCATTCCTCCCAGGTAGTATGTAGAATGTTGCTGTGACTTTGTAATTTTACTCATTTCAAGTATTTAGTTATAGAAAAAAAAGATCTTCCATTGAAAAAATAATCTTAGATTTGTTTTATAACTCTTATAACACTAATTTTCCTCTCTAAAATGTTTGCACTTACTAAGATCATAAAGCTGTGATTAGAAAAGAAAAAACCCTGTCTTTCTGTTATGTATTCCAGTAGAATGATCAGTCAAAGGTGTATCTGTGCATTTTGTGCCCTCCGTATTCACATAAACATTATCCTCTATTTCTGGTTATGAACAGTGAAAACTCCTTGTCATCTATAGTGCTTGTTCGTGTAAACTATATCAAATTTACTCCATCAAAAATATATTCAAATATATTTAAATGTATAAACATTACAGATGTCTACCTGTTGGAGAATGACGTTTTAACTACTATGTATTTTGAGGTCAGAAATGGCATCTTTAATTAAATTTAATTTTTCTTTTTCTAACTATTGCTTCTATTATATTGAGTCTTACCCTGCTTTCACACCAGCAAGCACAAATCACTCATATCACATGTCTAACACTTGTTGGTGTGTAGCTTCCGCTGCAGTTGTCACTTATGTGTCTGCGGTATCCAGCTTCCTTTCTTTAGTTGCAGTGAGAAATGGCAGGAGTAGAAATGTATGTCCTACAGCTAAGTAGTTAAATAATGCACAAGTTAACACGTTAAATAACTGCTGTGATATGTGAAAATGAAAAGTCACTAGAGTCTGGAGATTAGCAGAATAATGAGTAAACAAATGTTTGAATCTGGTGCAGACTTTAATGCTGTGGTGTTTCTCAGTTTTAGTTTGAGCTAATGCAGTAATGCAGTAAGACTTGAAATTATTGACTCGCAACAAACTTTGCAAAACTCTATATTAACCATTAACCTATATATATATATAATATATTAGTATTTTTTTTTTAAAAGTAGCAAATAAGTGTATCATAATTGACAAGCCGTGTACGTCGTAGTCTACTAATAACTTCACTGAGAATATGAAACGGTGTGGGGAAATCTAATTCACTGTGCATTTGTTGTGCATCTCTCACTGCAGTGACTGCTGCAACAACCTCGACTGATGGAACAAGCACGGCAGGCAAAGAATCCATTTCAAACTGTAGTGTCAGATACCTGGTAGAGGGTAAAAACTTTAAACTGACCCTGGATTAGGGTGTTTTGCTGGTGGGAACCTCCATCAGTGCTGCATTAGTACTGAAATTCTCATTTAATGCAAATCATCTATAACACACATTATATTTCTCACAGTTTTTTTTCATGTTCTAGCTGTTTTTTATTTATTCATTTTCATATGATTCATTTACATGTGATTCAATTTCATGTGATTCATATTCATGTGATTCATTTACATGTGATTCATTTTCATGTGATTCATTTACCTTTTCTCTCCTCCCTTCCCTTTCCCAAATATTACATTGAGAAGAGAAACAAAAACAACTAAGGAAAACAAAATTAAAAGTACCCACCCCCTGCTCTCCCCCAGCTCATCATGGCTACTCAATAACTGTCACTGTTCAAAGTTCATCAAAGTTTGGAGCATATACATCATCAAACCACATCATCAAAGTTTGGAGCATATACATCATCAAACCACATCATCAAAGTTTGGAGCATATACATTTACAACACCTGTCTTTGCATTAGAGTACCGGCAACTATAATATATCTACCGTTCGCATCAGCAATAACATTAGTGGATGAAAACCTTTTGTCAATTAAAATAGTGACCCCTCTTGCTTACGAATTAATGTTTGAGTGGAAGACGTTTCAAATGTGTAAAAAACAGGATTACCCATACCTCTGACATTCCAACTAATAAATCTTACCTTTTGCTGATTTTTCCAACTAACGGAGTGTTCACTTTTATAGACATTTTCTTATGTGTGTGTGTGTGTGTCAATAATTATCATAGACCCATTTTGACCTAGGCCTGACTCAGGGAAAACAATGAACAACCTGAGCGAGAACGGTGTGCTAAAAACTGAGAGCAGCATATAAAGAGCTGCTTAAAGGGATTACTAAGGCTGGATGAGCTTTTTTCTCCCCAGTGAAAGTAAATCTCTCACACTGCAGAAAACTCCCCTTTCTTGCAGAAGTATATGACAAAATATCAGGCTTCTTTGTGAAAACGATGCATAAGCCGTATTTATAACCCCACAATGTTGGATTATTCGGCCATTAACATAACAAAAACATAACATAACATAACATAGTTAACATAACAAAAGCATCGTCGTGAACAAAACTGAAATCTATATTCATTAAAACATGGAAGAGTGCGGGTTCTTTGTGACGCTTCCAAGCAACGCGTCGCTGGATATTTACCCTAATAATAAGATCACGTACTACACTACTAAATTTGCCAAACCAATTGATTTGAACGGGATATGGGAAGTCTCGCTCGCGGAGGTTCAGTATATCCAGAGTTGGTAATCGTTAACGGAGGAAGACTGTCCATGTCATATTATCCAGAGGGATGGAAAGAAAACACAAAACAGTTACTTTAATATCCATCCATCCATCTTCTACCGCTTACTCCTTTTCAGGGTCATGGGGAACCTGGAGCCTATCCCAGGAATCATCGGGCACAAGGAGGGGTACACCCTGGACAGGGTGCCAGTTACTTTAATATCACTCAAGGATATTACAAAAGTTTCGAGGAACTGATTGGTGAAATCAACAAAAACATGAAGAATTGGAACTTGGAATAGAGATAACCTATAACCCTATGAAAAATAAAATACACATTGCATCCCAAAAACATTTTGCGTTCAAAGCTAATGGAAAATTGGAAAAAGGCTTTTTTTGGTGACAGTTTTGCCCCGTTATTGAGATGTGTACATATAACGGGAGAAAACAACAAAGTCATTACAATTACTTATGATAAGCTGCATTACGTACCTCTCACCAAGAACCACACCACCGATATAGTAATCGAAGTCAAAACGGATCAGAACAAGCCTATACCTTTTAGTTACAGAAAATTTATAGCTAAACTACATTTTAGACCCGCTAAACATTCGTTCCGTATGTAAAATGATGGATAGGGGCTACGTTCACCCGCAGACCTACGTGGATTATTATGTCCATCAGGCTGGAAATGGCCCTCCGGGCTTTCAAGGTGCCCCCACCATGTATGGGTCAGGGGCTAGGAGGTCTGTTCAAGGGTCTATTTAGAATGGCTGTTCCGTTCCTCAAAAGGGGATTTGCTATTGCAAAACCTCATTTAAAAACAGCGGCTAAAGGTTTCGTAAGCGACGTGGTGAGCAACATTATGAGCAAGACACAAACTCAGAATCAAGACTTATCAGGCCTTGCATTGATTGCGCGTAAAAAATCTAAAAGGCTCCCAGGATGTCGACACGTGATTCCAAATAAAAGACGTAAGGCTACTCAAATCAAGACCAGTGTGAAATAGATCGAGCAGAGAGGCAACAGACATCCTTTCATCTCTCACAAGAGAAAGCAGCTGAACATTTTCTAACATCATGGCTTTCTTACACAGTCTATCCTCAGAGTGTACCAAGACAAAATTGGATATTTTCACATTACCTTATACACAAACGAGTATTGAGAAGTACACTTATGTCGAAATACCTCCACTTTCCGCTCTTACGGACAATGGGCCCCTGGAGTTCTATGTGGCTGGAAACGGGGAGGATTACCTCGACTTGAAAAACAATTTTTTTACCTCTGTTCTGTAAAATCGTGAATCCCGATGGTTAAAATATAGCTAACGATGCGAAGGCTGGGGTCGTTAACTACCCCGTAGTCTCACTTTTTTCACAAGTGGATGTCATGCTCAGGGATCGTCTTATTTCTCAGTCTAGAAGTACATACCCATATCGAGCTACCTTTGAAAGTCTTCTCAACTATGGAAAAGATACCCTGGAAACACAGTTTTGCACTGGTCTATTCTACAAAGACACAGCTGGGCATATGGATGTCACAGACCCAGACGGCCGAAACAAAGGTCTCAAAAAAAGGGCCAGTTTCAGTGCTGAAAGCAACACCTTTGACCTGATTGGACACATTCACTCAGATATATTTTTTCAGGATAAACTTTTACTGAACGGAATTGATTTGAGGATTAAAATGGTTCGCAGCAAAGCTGAATTCTGCTTGATGGAGGAAGGAAATGCAAATTTCCTTATGAAAATGCTCAACGCTTCTCTTTTTGTGAAGAAAGTAACCTTCTCACTGTCTGTAAAAATCGGTCACGGGCAAGCTCTTCTCAGTGCCACAGCCAAGTACCCAATCGAATAAGTCTGTTTGAAGACCTTCAGTCTAGCTGCAGGGAGCCGCAGTTGAACCTTTTCCTCGGCACTTTACCTAAAACTGTTAAAAACTGGCTCAGAATCATTAGAACTGTTAAAAACAGGGGATTTGAAAACTGGCTCAGAATCATAGTCTTTGCTTTTAGGTGGGGAAACAAGATGAGAGATATTTTTAGATCTTTTTATGTCAGATATTTTGTGTCGAACACCACCATTAGGTATTGCTGAAAAGAGTATATTTAGGTTGGCTACTGTCTGTAAGAACTCTTTCCAGCCTAAAGGCCTCCGATCGTCGGATGCTCTATGATGTGCAGTGAGATTTTTAAGCAGATCCACCATGTGAGATCCTTTGATAGTGTTTCCTTTAAAAATAAATTCACCGCTATCGTTCCACAATGTACCGGCTTTTAAACATTTTTCCATAACGTACGAAGCGTTTCTTTTGTTTCTCACAGAAATGTCACCAAGCACCTCTTGTACGATCTCGTCTTTGGGCGGTTCAGTCACCGCTGCTTCCGTTTTGCTTTCAGGTATTTTAGGGACACAGTCAATTGAGCAGTTTCCTGCTCTCCTACTTTAACCAAGTTTAAAATAATTTTGCAGTACTGACGCGTAGAGTTTCGCCTTATCGTAATCGTTCAGATCAGTCCTCAATAAAATACCTTATATTGCATAGTCCAAGTTGTTTTCGACAGTCTTTCTTAAGCTTTCCTTTTCTGCTGTGATGTTTCTAAGTTTATCGATCTGATGTTGAGGGACTAAATACATTTTCTCTGCAGTCTCCATGTTATTTGTTGCGGGATGCGATCAAGCTGCTTATAAAAGGAATGGCTACACTGAGCAAAGACAGAAGAAATCCTCCGGATTGATTAATAACTTTCCTTTTTCTTTCTACGGACGTTCTTTTATTCGCAAATAGTTTGATCCATTTTTTTTGTTTTTTTAAAACCCGGTACTGTTTTGTCGTCAGCGGTATGTTTCCCCTGAGAACGTTTAAAGCTAGTTCACATATGCTCAGGATGAGATCTGTGGACGCATCACGTAATATACCCTTTCTCCTTTGGGGTGGAGACCTGTGTAATGAATTCAGTAGTGGGAGGTTTTTTTTTTTTTTTTTCCAATCGATCAGACATTTGTTGTCGATACTTTAAAGTTTTTTTTCTTCTTCTTAAGAACATACACAACCGGATTCTCCCCCGGAAACACCGCTGAACTGAGACGAAGTTCTTCTGGCGTTTGTGCTTTCAGGTCAACAAATAAATACCCATAAGGTCTAGAGACGGCGTTGAGAAAGCATTCTAAAAAATTCTTGCTCTTACCCGGATACATTTGATGAGCCAGTATGCTGATCTGTAATTTGTCTCTAGGGTTTTAAAAAGAACCATGTAGTTGGTGTTCAGGTTGATTGTTCTGTTAATCTTGCCTTGAAAAAACAAGTTTTGAACGAGGTAGATGACACTCAGATTTCTATGTTGGGTGTATTTTGTAAAAGCCTTTTCTACTTCATCATTTTTACTGGCGGATTCCATCATGTCATCGATTACCAACAAGTTTTTTTTTTATTGGACAGAAATAGTTCGTTATCACACAAAGAATCATGGATTCCTTGAAGAAAATGTATATTTATTCTGGTCATCAATTCATCGTACAGAGGCTGCCAACACGTATAACACCAGACAATGTTTTCGGGTTCTACCGACATCACATCTTTACAGTTTTCCACCAACATTTTGATAAAATAAGATTTCCCGCTATTACTCGGTCCACATGCTATGCATGAAAATGAATGTTGCATCCTAACATCAAAAGCTGTCACATTCAAATTTTCCATTACAAAACACATCAACAGAAACTATATATACATATATACAAGAATAGTCTTAATAACCGTAAGGGAGAGTTGTAAAATCGGGTAATAGAACACGCTTTTCATACACAACACTGAACCTTTTCATCCGTGTTTTGTTTCTCAAATGAAACTGCTTTTTATCTCTCACGATTTGGTTATGCGTGGTTACGAGTTGACCGGTTTGATCCGGATTTTTCACTCGCTCGTCCAACAGTTCTGTCAGTGATTTCAAATTGACTATTTCAGAATTGATACAATTTAAAGTAATGCCTTTAGCTTTCATGGTTGTTTTCCCTTTTACGGTTTTGTAACCGTAGGTTTTAAGACCTGCACTTACGAATTCTACAATTTGATCGCCATCATCTAGTTTGCTGGTAAGACCACCCAAGTAATCGCTTAAGGGCGGCATCCAGTCACCTTCCTTACTTTTAAAAATTATGCTGTCTGTGTCTGTGTACAAACAACGCTGATCCAATCGATCCATCAAATTGTACAGCTCAAGTCTAGTGTTTGCGGTAGTGAAAATTAAGATGAATACATTAGCGTTCAGCGGTTTAATCAGTCTCTCGTCTGTGTAACGCCACTGTACCATCGCCACCTTCTCATTCAAAAAAGAGAACTGACTCACATTATAAATATCGGAGAACATGAACTCGGTAGGATCGCAAATTAAGGTTGTGTTTGATCTGTCAGGTCTTTGACACATCTTACCCCACAACGAGTTTAGTGCAAGTTTAGCCACAGATCTTTTGGCAGGATTAACGGTGATAAATTTAGGATCCAACGTGATCCCTTCGTTCACGTTAAATTTGTGAATTTACTCACATTTAGAGGATTCATCAACCACCCAGGACGGATAACCTGAACTTTCCTGTTTGGTCTTGAGGAACATTTTAATATATCTCGTAAAAAGCTCATTAGACCTTTTAGGAAAGTGCTACACTTCAAACATTTTTAGAATTTTGTAACCTTTTTCGATAGCTTTCTCAATTTTGATAGATGCCCATGTTCCGTTAAGAGCTCTCTCCTGATCCGTATGATTGTATTGTTTTAGATAGATGCCCATGTTCCGTTAAGAGCTCTCTCCTGATCCGTATGATTGTATTGTTTTAGCTGATGTTCGGTGCACGTACTACAAAGAGGAAAGAGGAGTTTGCTTTTTACACGAAACGGTAGAACAGGTGCCCACAGACCCCTAGGCGGTAATACTTTTGCTCAGACGATACCGAAGTAATATTTCAGAGGTTGAAAGTCATGATAAATGATGATAGGGTGATCGATCGGATATGTCTTTGTCTTATTCACAAATGGGTAAAGAGAGTTCAAATCTAAATAATCGATTCTCTCACTGGGTTGAGCTACATAATGCAAATGTAACGCATTTGTTCGACCACCGAAAAGAGCATCTCGTGGGTTTAAACACTCAGGAAAGTCAAAGTCTTTTAGAAAGTTTAACATGTGGTTGACGTTTTTTTTTTTTCATTTCATTCCACTCGTGTTCCCACATCAGAGTGACTAGCAAATTGAGATTGTCTTCTCCATCGATTTTTGACGGATATCTCCAAAGGTAGCATTGGATTTGGTAAGAGGATGCGGGGTCATTGAGGGAAAACACTTTTCACAACCGTGATAAAAACATCCAAGAAACTCAAAAACCTTACATTTTCTCCCATCCTCACAGTAACCATTTACGTAATAGTTACCAAACCTGACTTCACCTTCGTTTAAAGCATGGCGAATGGGTCTTTTGTTCTGATTGGACAGGTTATGTATGTGTGTGTGTGTGTGTGTGTGTGTGTGTGTGTGCATGCAAACTTTTCATAGGATGTGTACAGAAATTCATTATTAAACATTTACTTATTTTCATTAGCCTTATATATGTATGTATGTGTGTGTGTGTGTGTGTGTGTGTGTGTGTGTGTGTTTGTTTGTGTGACATTTTTGGTTGGATGTGTATGGAAATTCATTATTAATCATTCACTTATTTTCATCATCCTTATTTATGTGTGTGTGTGTGTGTGTGTGTGTGTGTGTGTGTATGTGTGTGCGTGTGCGTGTGGTGTGTCTGTTTGTGTGTGTGTGTCTGCGGAACTGCTTCGGAGTTATAGGAAAAGCTATAGGATTGAACATACAGCAATAATTATCATTGACCTTTTTTGACCTAGGCCTAAATCAGGAAAACAACTAACAACCTCAGCAGGGTGGGGCGGGGGTTATATGCGTGTGAAAGCTATAGCTATGAACATGCAGCAATAATTATCATTGACCTTTTTTACCAAGGCCTAACTCAAGAGCGTATTACAATCTATGGGAAAGGAAACAACTTGTGTGTGCGTGTGTCTGGAATACATCTGGAATACATCAGAACCGGATTTAATGTAATTATAATTGTTATGATGACCCTTTGACCTGTCATTATATTTAATTATAATGATTATGACCTTTGACCTATACCTGTCACATTCAATTAGTGATTTTCTATGGCTTACATAATATACAAACTATATTATACATCACACACTATAATGTCAAACCATGTAAGCTTTTATTAATTCTTAAATTTGCTTTAATGGTTATTCAGAGCAACTTCACATTACATCCAGTTTTAACTAACATAAAATGCACACTACTCAATCATCAGTAAACACACACGGCATTAGTTAAACTGGGTAAACTGGGTGGTTATTTTAAAAATTAAACTGGAGGAATATCTTTTGGAAGAACAGTCTTCATTCATTCAGTACAGTTTAGAAGACTTATAGAATTTATGGCGAGGTGCACTGAAGCTCTTCTTGCGAATCAACTTTTCCTTTAATTTGTCACCGGCTGTATATTTATTTAATACAAAATTACAGTATAAGAAATTAAGAACTCAGGAAGATTTTCAGGATTCAAGCTCATTTTAAAATGTCTAGTAGCAGTAAGTCAAGGTGACGGAGATATTATTACCTCTGACTTTCACACTACTCAAAACTGAAGAGTAACTACTAAACCTCAAGGGTATAACAGTTCAGTTGCTTTGTTTTTAACATGTCTCTAAGGAAATAAACACTGGAGATTCATGATCGCCAAACTTGTCAAATGTTAAAATTTCTATAAGGCAGCAGGAGAAAAGCCACATACAATATCTCAGAACGCAAGTTATGTTATGATATGTTATGTTATGTTAAATTATGTTAGAGCACAAGTTCTCTAACATCCACCAGCTTCGTGATGTTGTCATGGAGGACTGGAAGAGGACTCCAGTGGCAATCTATGAAGCTCTGGTGAACTCCATGCCCCAGAGGGTTAAGGCAGTGCTGGAAAATAATGGTGGCCACACAAAATATTGACACTTTGGGTCCAATTTGGACATTTTCACTTAGGGGTGTACTCACTTTTTTACTCACTCAGCGGTTTATACATTAATGGCTGTGTGTTGAGTTATTTTGAGGGTACAGCAAATTTACAAATTTACACTGTTACTCACTACTTTACATTGTAGCAAAGTGTCATTTCTTCAGTGTCGTCACATGAAAAGATATAATCAAATATTTACAAAAACGTGAGAGGTGTACTCACTTTTGTGAGATACTGTACATGATCTCATACCATCTTCTAATGGTTTTAGAGGTTTGCATAAGCTTAGATAATCACATAAAAATGCAAAAGGTGAAAATATTTTAAAATGTTTTACTTTTCACAGATGAATTGTTTCTGCTTACGGCAAGAAGCATCAAACCATTTATCTATGTTACCAATTTCATGCCCCAGTGCAGCACAGTCCTCTCCAGAAGGGTCCTCATATTGCCAGTTATCAGGTTCATTTGGTCCCTCTGTAAACCAAAACCTTCATAGATAAAAAATTATAGACTGCAATCAATTTGCTGTACAATTTATTTTTATTATACACACATTTGTATAATATTTATGCATGCTAGAGCATTGCGGATCTTTAAAGGGAACTGTAAAATGAGTTTATAGAGTGTGTGAGTGAACAAGACTCTTACGTTACACCCGCATTTAAGAGCTGGTTGTTCACCCACATCCACTTTCCTTCAGTCTCCAAGTCATTCAAGCCAATCCAGTGTGTTTCTCCAATTTGTGAAGATACAAAATTCTAATGTAGAAAATAACAGGACACATAACTTACACCTGTAACCAGCACAACTGAATCAGAGACCAATAATGAACTTTTATCTGAAAAACTGGAAAAAAAAAAAAGAGACACTACACTCACCTGTTCATTTTGGCTGGTTATAATCACCAGGTGGCCTCCTTTACTCACACAGTAATCTCGACTCCGTATCCAGTTCAGTTTCTCAGTGGAGAAGTAGTAACACTTTAAACCAAGAGACTTCCATCCTTCCTCACAAAGTTTACAGTTTTGATGAGCTTTTTTGAAAAACAGTTGAAAAAAAATATGAAATGAAACTTTGGAGAATTGTGCGTATATACTGTACACACTGCAAATATTTTTATCATGCCAATAAAGCTACTTGAATCTCCAAAGATGACAATTACAGGAAACATCCTGTTTCTCTGAAAACTTTGTTACTGCCATACACAGCATTTCCTAGATTTTTTGCTTATAACATACTGTACTTTACACAATGCATGATTTGACGCTTGAGTTTAATAACAATAATAATCTGTTCCATTTAAAACACCTTCCTAACATAAGATCACCGTACAATTAAAAAACTATAAAGATTCAATTGATTCATTCACTTAATCCTAATTCCATCCATCCATCCATCTATCTATGCCTGTTTCTACAGTATAAAAAAATACAAGTATAGTTACACCTATCATACAGTATAAACCCACTCTCCCCACCATAACCACTGCTGAGGCCACAATAAGATGTCTTGTGTGAGGGGTTTCCGGTGATGAGAGTACTGGAGAGAAGGGGTGAGCCTTACCATAACATGCAGAGAGACGTTCATGAACATGCTGATATTTCATCTTTAGAATTTCATAAAGTTGTTCTCTCTCTATACAAAAGAAAAGAGTTTCTGATCCAAACGTGTTTTTTGATGATGGGAGAAAACAATAGAAAAAGACCAAACCTACCATTACAGGCAGAGACGAGCTCATGATGCTTCACCTTCAGTTCTTTATACGGTCTTTCTGTCTCTATACAAAAGAGAAGAGTTTCTGATGCAAAATTAATTTTTAATGATTGGAGTAAACCTGAGAAAAAGACTAGTCTTACTATTGCAGGCAGAGGCGAGCTCCTGGTGCTTCACCTTCTGCATTTCATACATTCTCTCTTTTTCTGATAAACAAGAGAAGAGTTTATTTTTTCAAGATTTAATTTCCTTTCTGGTTACTTAAAACTAATGTGCTAATGTAAAAAGGTTCTATTAAGCTTTTTATGAATCACCTGAAATCAAGTCTGATTTTAACTCATTAATCACAATAAAAAAAAAAAAAAACAGCATATAGAGTGTACTGGAAAAAAATGAATAGAACAAACAGCAAATGTAATAGTATATTAGATTACATAAATGTGATCATTTAATTTATCATATATATATATATATATATATATATATATATATATATATATATATATATATATATATATATATATATATATGTGTGTGTGTGTGTGTGTGTGTGTGTGTGTGTGTGTGTGTGTGTGTGTGTGCTCCGGTTCTCCCGGAGCGCCGTTGCGCATGCGCGGACTTCTTCCGTGCCGACGTCATGTCTTCGTCCCGTCGTGTCATAGGGTCATGTGTGTTTGGGAGGTGCGCACAGCTGTTAGCGGTTGCGGTCTAATTAAGTTCAGGACTATATATATCGTGAGCCGTGCTCTACATGGCGCAGTTCGACTAAAGCGACTGACGGACATATTATGTAACTGAATCTCTAGAGGGCTAAAGTGCGACCATAGTAATCCTGGTTTCTTGTCACGTTGTTGCCGTAGTATTAGTATTAGCATTAGCAATAGCAGAGTGAGCGTAGCTTAGCTCTGTTTTGTTCCTAGTGTTTTTGTTTGCATTCCCCACTGTTAATAAACTGCACCGTTCTCTACTGCGTTTGCATCCTGCCTGCTTCCTTCGCCTCACGGCACATTACAATATGGTGTTAGCAGTAAAAAACAAAGACATGATTCTTTTACAAATCGGTTATCTAATGTCTACATGGCACCATTTTTCTCTGTTGATCTACTGCTTAATGTTTGAACATGTCTGAGTGCTGACCGGCATCGGAGAGAAAAAAAGTGGGTTGGCAGAGCAACAGTTTGAAAGATGTGATGGTTGGGTGCTGGCCACTGTTAGGTCTCAAGTGTAGTTTGTTGTGCTTAAACCACATGAAGTCAATAAAAAAAAAAACAACCAAGTAATTTCCCAAATGCCAGACATAACCTTGATATGCCATGCAAGGCAAATTGAGTATGACATATGGTTTAGCCTGCAATGATCAGCAACTGAACTCTGATGAGCTGGAAGTGGCCATGCTGGTTGACTGGTCCAACTGTTATTTTAGATGTAGAGAATAATGTCAGTAAAAGCAAACCAAAATCCAACTTCCTTTGTTTAGCCACTGTGTGGTTATCAGCATTTTCAAATACAGCAAATGATTTTCATGAAATCTGAGAGAATAGATGCCTAAGAATGCCCTGTCTACTTTGTCCACAAAGTTTAATAAAAATCTGCGATCGTGTTCATTTCCGTACATGTCACACCATCACTTAGACCCTGCAAAAGTCATAGACACATGCAAGGAAATGTTTTAGAACAACGATGCATTCAAAAAATAATTAAATTAAATGTTTCTACATTAATATAAGTATGATAAAAAGCAGTAAACAGTAATAAATTAAACAAACTCAATATTTGGTGTGACGACCCTTTGGTTTAAAAATGTATTTTATTAGTCTTAGGTACAGTTTGCGGCATTTTTTTTTATAGAAATGAGCTGTAAGTTTTACCGAGCATCTTGCAGAACCGGCCACGGTTCTTCTGGAAACTTCAACTGTTGCACTCGCTTCTTATATTTGCAGCAAAAGAGAGCACCCTTCATAATGTTTTTTTGTCTGAAAAGTGGTCTCTTACATAATACGTTGCTTTCTTTACTGACTTACAAATCTTTTTTCTGTAACATTTAATTTTGTGCTGGAAATCTAATGATTTGAAATCTTCAATCCCAAATCCAAAAAAGTTGGGACACTTTTCAGAAAAAATGCAGTATTCACGTGACAGTGGAGGGTGTGGTCAACTGTCAGATGTAATGGAGATGTGGACTGAGGTTCTACAATTCATTTCACTCCCTCAGCACTGTGTATCATTCATCATTCATATTTAGTAAGTGCTTTATCCTGGTCAGGGTCACCGTGGATCTGGAGCCTATTCGAAGAAAACTATTCCAAGAAAACTTTTGAACAAAATATTGTAGAATTGTATACCTAATAAAGAACATTGTATTTATAAGAAATGAAGTCAATGTCCAAAATATCATTTTTTATTAGGCAAAGTATATGTTTTGACAGTTAAGTTCATTCATCAAGGGAAAACTAAAACAGTTCCTGGTTTTGCTAGATCTTTTTCTATTGCGGTTTATAACCCAGTATCGCTGCATTGGAAGTGAAATACTGGCATAATGCAAATCAATGTCTACAACAAACAACATTTGATTAATTCTTAAGTTTTCCTTAACAGAATTTAAAGCAACATAACATTACATGCAGTTTTTGCTAATATAAAATGCACACACTTTATTCATAAGTACATAGAAATGGGTGACAAATTATAGGAAGTCCCTGTTGCTCCATTATGCTCTGTGAGTATTCCACCCAAGAGAATAACTTTTGAAAGAGCTGTGTTTATCCTTATGCTGTGAGGTAAGGTCAACTAGCATGGCAGTGTGCGGCAGTGCTCAGCCAACAATAGAAGATTGTTTGGTTTAGTTGTGGTCAGCAATGTGATGTTCTTCTGTGTGTTTGTTAGATGTGGTATATGATAAAAATATCAATATGAATGACATCAGTGACTCATCTTTGTAAGGTAACATCTCAGGGTGGCAGAGAGAAGATTTCCAGAGCCAACCCAACCATGGTTTGAAAGCAGAAATTAAATTAGTTGAGGCAACACCGGCTTCAGAGCAGTCGTGTCCCTGCTCTGAGAAACAGAGGTGCTTTAGAGTGACCTAGTGTGAGTTCAGAAGGAGGGGGCTGAGAAATGTTTGGGTAGTCACAGCTGGATACATAAGAGATGAGAACAACTGGAGTAAGGAACTTGATCAGGTAGCTGGAAATGTATTTTAATCTGGTTTTTGAAAAAGTCAACAATACGGGACTAACCCTGAAGCAATCACAGTATATAAACCCCAATCCTTAATGTAATTTATACAATTATTTATTACTGTTGAAATATATAAAATATTTACTGCATGATTTCTATTTTATTCTCCCTGTTCATGTGACTTGGATAAATAGATATGAAAAACCTCAAACATAGTTTTAATTGAGCCAATCTGAATGGTAAAAAAGCTTTTAAATTTGGCACATTGATACTGCAGGCCATGAGTAACTATCACACCACAAATGGTCCACCTGGACCTATATGTGGCGCTACAGGCCACGCCGAAAATCTACATCATTTCCACTCCGTCCCATAAGTCCAAAATATCTGAAAATTGGTATACATGCCTTATTTCTTATGGGGACCAAAAAAGCCATCGGGACCCATAAAATCACACTAAAACTGAGTACTGTTCGGCGCCACACTGTTACTTAATGTACCTATTGTCCTGTTTTAATAGTATTGTACTGTCCTGTGTTTTTGGCACACGTCTGCACGTGCACTTTATATAGAATGTGTATGTGGCAGGGTAACTGATTTGGCTGTCTCATTGGCTCTGCTTGGGATATGGGTTCAGCAGACCAATAGGATGAGAGCTACCTGATTATTTAAGGACCATTATTTTGGCATGCGAATAGGTGTCTTGGTGATTCCGAGTCACTCGTTCCCGATGGCATTTCTGGTTCCCACTTCCATTCAGGCAAGTTCAGACTTTGTCACGGTGTAATGAGGTGAACACCTCAAGGCTAATTTGTTGTTTTTAACAGTCTTAGAGCGGCGCTCGTGGCGCGTGCATTGAGGCGAATTGGCGCCGGAGATCGTAGCTGGCCTGCCTTATCCCTGCCAAGCCTGGGCCTGGAGAAGTTCTTAGTTTTAAAACCCTTATTGTGCTTCATGAGAAAGTGATTATATATTTTCATGTCAAGTTTTAAATGATGCTGAAGTGTCATAATAAAACACATTTTTTTTTTAAATATTCGTACTGTCGTCTCTCTCTCATGTTCCTTACCCCGATTGGTGAAACTTATGTGTGCCTTTTATTTGGGAGTATTTCCCTGGTTCGCCCACAGGGTGGCGTAGTTAGGTTTACTGAATTTGGGATAAACGTTTTCCCTCCAATTGGGAATATTGCCACATGTAGATCTTCATTTAGTTCTGTGTCGTCTCGTGTGGTTAGTGTTTTTGTTTTATGTAGCACCATGGTCCTAGGTGTATATGGTTGAAATGACAATAAAACCACTTCAGCTTGAATTGCAGTTTTTAATCAGTTAATATATAACTGGTGGATTCTTTCACTATTGCATGAATATGTGCTCTGTGATATAGATTATGAAGCACACATTAAATTGACAGTATTTAAATGTCATAGTAATGGTGGGGAAAATTATTTCATGAAAGAAATGACAAGGTCTCAGATCTTATTCATTTTAAATACAATAGAATTGTTATAGTACAAATATAAACAGGTTTAGTTGGATCTTTGTAATATAATCAGTAGTGGATCAATATAAAGGCCATGTTTTACAGAATATTGAGTAGTTTCTAAACTTATATTAAGAAAATTATTTGTTCCATAGTAGCTCTTTTTTATTAGTAAAACCATAGCAACCACAAATAGACTTTTTTCCCTATTACCATGGTTTATTTGCACTAAAACCATAGTCAATCTGCAAAAAACATCCTTGCATAAAATCCATTATTTAAGGGATGTTTTTAAGGAATAACCAGATTCCTTAAGGTTCAATCCATGGATTTGTCTGCCAGCGAACGTTATAAACCGGACCAAATGTGGACCGAAGTGGATGTTCGCCATGTCCGGGGGACATCCCCTGTTTACTGCGATGGCTTCTTGGGTGGAGTTACTGAATGCTGAGGAAGAATTGTTGTTTGTTGTTGACGATGTTTGTTTTCAATACACTTCACTAAAACCCACAGTATGGAAAAAAAGAGCAAAGAATCATATAAGAATCACATAAAACCCAGTAAACCTTGAGATTATTACTTGTCACATAACAACAAAATATACTGTAGCTATAAATATGAGAACATGTATAAAACTGAACAACCTCAATTTTTTTTATTCATTTCCTTAAGATTTTTATTAAACATGGACCTTTACTTTCATTAAATAGACTTATTATTTATTGTAGGCTCATTTTGTAAATGTTAGCAATTACTGTAGACATAAACACAAAGTGAGAGCTTCCTACAAATGTAATTTCTCACATTTACTACATTTTCATTATGGATCATTATCGATTAGTTGTTGAGGTGCTACAATAAAGACTGAAAACACTTTGCCAGTCAGAAATTGAAAATTGTGAAGTCTGGTGTTGGGAATAGTGTTTTTGTTCCAGTCTGAAGATGGTAATTACTTTGTTCTCCCAGTTGGAATGTTGGGTATTGTGTTTTTTCACACATAGAAAGAAGGAATTGTATTTTCTACCAGTCTAAAGATAAGTCAGATTTTTCCCAGGTGTAATGTAGGAATTGCATTTTTCCATATTCAGGGGTAGAAATGACATTTTTTCTTGGCCAGTCTGAAGTGAGTTGCGTGTGTGTGTGTGTGTATATATATATATATACCTATACTCTGACCACAGCCTCCTAACATGCTGGGGTATGCGAAGAAGACACCACTAATGCAAACCTACTGGCACAAATGATACAGCCTTGGTGGAAATCCAAGCAAATCCATTTTCTATGTACATGATATGTGCAGAAACATGAGGAAACTTGAGTCATCTCTACTCTCTCTCTCTCTCTCTCTCTCTCTCTCTCTATCTATACATATATATATATATATATATATATATATATATATATATATATATATATATATATATATATATGTTTGAAGTATACGCAGTATATATATAAATAAATATATGTTTCGCATTTTTAGTGTTAAAAGTAGCTCGCAAGTCAAAAAAGTGTGGGCACCCCTGCTCTAGATGATGTAAGGTGTTAATTTTGGATGCACTTCTGCCCCCTAGTGGTAAAGAACACACTTTATATGCCGGTTCATTTATACGCTCAGTTTAACAATAATGTAAAGTATTATTATTTAAATATTTATACACTCATTGTCGTATTGATTAGGAACAATCATACACCTTCACATTCGTGCAATTATCCAATTACGTGTCAGCAGAATGATGCATAAAATCATGCAGATGCAGGTCAAGAGCTTCTGTTCATGTTCACTTCAAACATCAGAATGAAGAAAAATCTGATCTCATTGACTTTATAATACTTTTATACAAATAGTGATAAATTAATTGAATGAAACTTTGTAATGCAGTGGCGCGTGCACAAACACACACACACACACACACACACACACACACACACACACACACAAAACACAACCATTTCAAGCACAAATTCAACTGCTTAACGTTTGAAAATTTGTGAGTTTTTGTAAATCTTCAAAATGAATGCTTTTCTATTATTCAAGAATTCATTCTTTCGACAGATTGTTCGTCATGAGCTAGGTCTCACATGATCTCATGCTAGAAATGTCATTTATCTTGTGCACTTCACCCACAGTGTATATAGCTAAGGATGAAAGGTTCATATTATATTTTATATAAATTAATACATTTACTTACATCTACCACAAATGTATCTGCCCAGTTGTCATGGAGACAGTGGTGTAATGGACCTGTGACCTTCTAAACACTAATATTTACTAAAATATGAGAACAACAATCCTTAACCTATGATATGAACGCGGACAATTTTTTAAAATCCAACAAGTAAATATAGCTACAAACCTCAAATAAACTAACTAATCTTCTACACAAACACGTATGAACAGCACACACACACACACGCACGCACACACATGCACACACATGCACACACATAACTGTACACTAAATAAACTACAAAGATTAAATTGTAGTAAATCTAACTTATCAAACTGTACACTATATAATAATATAAATACTATATATGGTAACTATAATTTAACCTATAACGAAAACTAATCTAAGTAACTAACTTATCTAACAATTAACTTCAAAATATACGCAATTTACATGAAAAAGACGAAATCAACAGACGTTCAGTGCGTTATATCCGTTATTAAATATCACTCGCGAGGCCCAGTCCATGCATTCAAATGTATTTTATTCCCGCGCTCAGTCAGGACCTGTAATGATAATATAATACACATGATGAGAACGAGATAAGCTTTCATCTTTCCTGTTACAACACAACTGTTTCCTTTTTACATATTAGATCGGATTTGATGATAGAGGAACATAACTATGAAATATCATCATTGAAAGCAGCATGTTGCATTTGGTTTGTCAGAATTGTAATTGTTATGTGGTGTACAGCTCGACAGTTTATCAAAGTGTAACTAATGTATGTTTTCTATACAGGGGTTCCCTATTAAATTGAGGCTTGTTGCTGTTTAATCCAGACTCTCAGGCTGACTATGAAACATCCTGTTTGTGAAGACACAGATACAGAACAATGGAGGATTGCGGGCCAGCATACTGACATGTGAGTCAAAATATATCATTTTCAGCCATATATAACATTTTCTGTGTAGGGACATTCAGTATCAAAAATGTCCTGTCCAGAATGTTTGAATTTGGTAATATTTGTTAAGCAACTGAGAATGGGAGCTTCTGGCTAGGGTTAAAATTAAGTTTAAAAAGTAAGTAGAAAGAAAGAATAAGCAAATTGGGCGATATTTGGAGAAGGCTTGAACTGAAGTTGATAAGCCATGTGACACTGTGTGTGTCCAACAGTGTGTCAGTTTAAGATAGATAGATAGATAGGGTGGGTGTAGAATGTGATGTAGTCCAAGTTTACATGAGGATGTATGTCTTTCGTGTATCTTTTTCATTTTTCTTTTTCAACAATTTCAGCATTGGACTCGTTTTCATCCTTTTTGGCCTCTCCTTTACTTGCTGTTTGGAAATCATCGCTTGCATCTGATTCAACAACTGTCATTCTGCATTTCTGGCTTACATTTTGAACCCTTGGCAATAATAAAAGTTTTCCATTTGTGCATTCGAGTTTGTTTTTCCTTGATTTAATGTGCTTGTGTGGGTGTTTGCTAAGTGACAACTATTTATTTCGCAGTACTTCATATATGGGAGTATGCAAAGACTCTGCAATTTATAAACATTGTGTCATATACATTACAGTTTTTAATCAGTTAATATATAACTGCACAATGGTGGATTCTTTCACTATTGCATGAATATGTGCTCTGTGATATAGATTATGAAGCACACATTAAATTGACAGTATTTAAATGTCATAGTAATGGTGGGAAAATGATTTCATGAAAGAAATGACAAGATGTCAGATCTTTTTATTCATAAATAACAACATGGTTTCTGCATAAAATCCATTATCAGAATTAATTTAAGGGATGTTTCTAAGGAATAACCACATTCCTTAAGGCTTAGTCCATGGCTTTGTCTGCCAGCGAATGTTAACATTCAGTAGGTTTTCCATTCAGTAGGTTTTTCACCACAGGAAAATCTTCAGGACAGGGGAGTTTGTATTTTCCTGTTTCTCAGTTATGAGACGATCTGCATTTTTTGCTTGTGAATTTCACAAAATTGTTTGTGGACATTCTACAACATTAAATGTAGCTATAAATGGATAAAAAGTAGGTATCGTTCTTTCTTTAATAAATAAAATGACATCGCAATTGCTGATACATTCCTATGGTACAAGAGGAGTGAAACACTTCTAGATGCTCTGCTAGAGGAAAATCAACTTTGGGATGGTAATAGTAACTTCTTTTTTTTTTTTTTTTCCTTCAACCTCGGTCTCTTCGACCTAGGACAGGAACATGGCTTGGGAGGTAACCTTGTTGACCTCTAGCAGGAACTTGACTTTATGCTGCTGCTCTGGTGATGAGACGACCTCATAGGTCTCAGGTTCAAGCTCTGGAGGCGAGAGAACCTGTTGGGTCTCAGGTTCGAGATCTTGGGTTGAGACAACCTCAAGGGTTTCGTGCCGAAGCTTTGGGGAGGAAGTCGCCACGTTTACCTCTGACTGGGGCACTTCAGTGAAAACCACCTTGTGGATCTCAGCTTGTAACTCAGGAGCAGAGGTTGCCACATTGACCTCTGGCTGGAGCTCTGTATATGAGACCACCTCCTGGGTCTCAGGTTCAAATTTTGGAGGTGAGACAACCTCATGGGTTTTGTGCTGGAGCTCTGGGTAGGAGGTCACCACATTAGAGCTTGGCGGGTAAGACCACCTTGTGGGTCTAAGCTCTGGGAATGAGGTTGCCACGTTTATATCTAGCTGGCACTCTGTGGGTGAGACCACTCCGTTGGTCTCATGTCTAAGAGTTAGTATGTATGTGTTTCTTGGATTTTGCTAAACAATTCCCTCAGTTTATTGAGTAAAATGACAAATTTACTACATACAGAGAAAATAACACAATGTCAGCACGCTTAAGTAGCATGGAGTGCGATAACACAGTTCCAGGTTATTACTGTTTACTTTGAGGCGTGACTTATTCATTTTGGTTTCTGTCTTGTTTCTGCCCCGTATTGTCAGTGGTTGTTTCCCTTAAGTAGCATCATCGTCCTCAGCTGTTTGTTTTCCCTTTGATTAGTTTGGCGATTTATTCATTCAAGTTTCAGTCTTTAGTTCCGAAGTATTGTTTCAATATTTTCCCGCCTGAACGTTACTGAGACTTTTTTCTGTGTATAGATCCTACTTTTGTTCTTATTCTGTTATTCTCGTAAATGCCTAGTTTTGCCCGTTTACTGATCGCCTGACTTGTTCTTGTTTTTTGCATTGCATTTTGGATCTTTCTGCCTACCCTTTTTATAAAGCCTTTTACTGCATTTGCATCCTTCTCTCCCTGCTTCTCGTGACGCAGAACATATTACTTTTTATACATTTTTTTGATTACATTATATTAAATTAAACTGATGAAAGTGGAAAGTTGTGATCAATAATCTAATAATATTAATCAAAATTGGAAAGGAAAAAAAATCTGACACCAGCGATTATAGCAGTTATTTCATATTATACAGGTATTCACAAACAATAATACATACATTTATATAATTAAAATCTCTTAAAAGACAGAGGAAAGAAGGTACTATTTAAAAAAAATGAAGAAATATAAAATAAGTTACTCATATTAAATCTCTGAGTAAGCTTGATTATTTTAATAAATTATGATATATTGAATATTTTAAATACAACTCACATTACTAATATTTTATTTTGTATCGCATAATCTCACAGTTGATCCATAATAAGGAAGCCAGAATCCAGCGTACAGAGGCTGAGTGAATGTGGTGCATACTCTGTGGAGGAGCTTCATCTTGTTAGAGACACTGTAGAAGGACAGAGTTCCTGCACTGTGATCCACATACACTCCTATTCTGGAGGATGATGGAACTCTGAGATCAGTCTCAATGTAGTTGTGCCAGAAATAGAGAGGAGAAGAAGAAGAACACTGCAGACTCCAGGACTGATTGTTGCGTCCAAACAGACACTTTTCACTCTCTCCTTTCCTGCTGATGTCTTTATATGAGACTGATATGAACACCCATTTTTCACTGCTCCATTCCACCTCCCAGTAACAGCGTCCACACACACTCTCCTTACACAACACCTGTTCCCAAGAATCAAATCTCTCTGGATGATCAAAGTAATACTTCTTTGTCTCATGGCCTGTCACCACTCTGTTCTTCTCAGACAGAATGAGGTTATAATGTACTGTGTTGGGATCCAGAGTCAGATGACAGAAATCTAAACACATGACAAATGAGAACATGTTAGATATTAATCACAGGATTTATGTGGAAGATGAGACACATATGGCTGTAATTATGTTGCAAAATGAGAATTTGTAGAACCTGACCAATCAAAATTTTATTTATTTAATTTATTACAAAAAAGCAAACAAACACACAAACATCAAAACCAATCTGGACACCGAAATGCAGAAAAATGAGTTCTGGTTCCATCACACTAAAAGACCGTTCGATTGTAAGTTCAAATATCTACAACTTTTTGGTAATTGTGCAAATTTGCTAACAGAAGTTTTTGTGTCTGTGCTAAACTAAGTTCTTTTGATTGGTCATGACTTACATCTCATTTGCAATGCCCCTAGTTCTGATTTCTCAGTGAAGCATTTACAAGTGCACAAATCAATGTTAAAGAAGCTGTAGCACCAAATATGAACAAATACACAGTGGTGTGAACCATTTAGAATTTTCTATATCATTCTAGATAACGATCAACTGTGAGTGAGTAAATGATCTGTTTTCTTTAAAGAATTGGGATCTATCAGAGTCTGATCTTCACAACATATGATTGTGGAAGTGTATCATGGAATAAATAAAGGAGTTTTCTGAGGACCTCAGAAAAAGAGTTGTTGAAGCTCATCAGGCTGGAAAAGGTTACAAAACCATCTCTAAAGAGATTGGATTCCACCAATCCACAGTCAGACAGATTGTGTACAAATGGAGGAAATTGAAGACTATTGTTACCCTCCCCAGGAGTGCAGATCAACAAAGACCACTCCAAGAGCAAGACGTGTAATACTCCACGGGGTCTCAATGGAGCCGAGGGTAACTTCTTAGTAACTAAAGGCATCTCTCATGTTGGCTAATTTTTTAATATTCATGAGTCCACCATCAGGAGAACAACAATGGTGTGCATGGCAGGGTTGCAAGAAGAACGCACATTGCTGCCCATATTCTGTTTGCTAAAGATCACATGGACAAGCCAGAAGGCTACTGAAAAATGTTTTGTGCACAGATGAGACCAAAAGAGAATATTTGGTTTAAATGAGATGCATTATGTTTGGAGAAAGGAAAACACTGCATAAGAACATTATTATCCCATCTGTGAAACATGGTGGTGGTAGTATCATGGTTTGGGCCTGTTTTGCTGCATCTGGGCCAGGACGAGTCACCATCATTGATGGAACTGAATTATACTAGCAAATTCTAAATAAAAATAACAGGACATCTGTCCTTCATTTGAATCTCAAGAGAATTTGCATCATGCAGCAAGACAACGACCCTAAACACACAAGTCGTTCTACCAAAGAATGTGTAAAGAAGATTAAAGAAGAATATAATCCAATAGAAATGTTGTGGAAGGACCTGAAGAAAGTAGTTCATCCCAGAGTTGAAGCTGTTCTATACTGACTAATGGGCTAAAATTCCTCCGAGCCGACATGCAGGACTGATAAGCAGTTACCACAAACATTTAGTTGCAGTTATTGTTGCACAAGGGGCTCACACCAGAGTCTGCAAAGGTTCATATAATTTTGCCACTTACATTTTCCTTAATAAATAAATGACCAAGTGTAATATTTTTGTCTCATTGGTTTAATTGGGTTCTCTTTGTTTACTTTTAGATTTGAGATTTAGGAAAATCTCAGATTTTCACAGACAGTCTGTGAAAAGTATAGAAGAATAGTTGTGAGAATATTTTGTGACTGAAATTTTGAACATAATGAGTCTTTATTGATCACATATGCATGTGCATAGTGAAATACTTTTCTTCGCATACCCCAGCATAACAGAAAGCTGGGGTCAGAATTGATACAGTGCCCCTGGAGCAGAGAAGGTTAAAGGCCATGCTCAAGGGCCCAGCAGCGGCAGCTTGGCAGTGCTGGGGCTTGAACCCCCAACCTTCCTATCAGTATCCCAGATCCTTAAGCCACCAATGCAAGTAAAGGTCTTTCATTCATAATACAAGTTCACATTTTATGGTAGAAGTTCTCAGATCAGGTACTACAGGTTTTGCAACATAATTACCTCTATATGCTTGTGTGTGTCTGTGTGTGTGTGTGTGTGCGTTTGTTGTAGACATACATTTCAGAAACTCGACTCTGCTCTTTGGCTCTGAGAGTACCATCTGAACGTCCACAGCTGTGGAGACAGAAAATAAATGCTCTGACGGTAAAAACGATAAAATCAAACATTTGTGTAAATCATCACTTGTGTGTAGCTCAGAAATGTGTGCAGATCAGAAACGTGTGTAGATCCGAAACGCGTGTAGATCACAAATGTATTAGATCAGAAACATGTTTAAATCATAAATGTGTTTTAATTCACAAATGTATTAGATCAGAAACATGTTTAAATCATAAACGTGTGTAGATCAGAAATGTGTCTAGGTGCCACACTTCAGTCTTGAAGCACCAGAGTACAGAGTTTCTCAGCTCAAACACAAACTCATTCACATCAGCACTTCATCATCAAGACCGGATTCAGGCAAGTGTTAAAAACCCTAAACTGTGCAGAGCTTTGGTGCTCAGGAATGAAGAATGACACCATGACATCACTCTGTCACAGATCGAGTAAAGATTTCCCTCCCTCCAGCGGGAACAGCTCCTCTTACCATGTTCAGGGATTTTGATGAGTTCCTCCTGGCAGAATTCCTCAAGTCTCTTTTTCAGAGCAGAGACAGATTTCCTCACTTCATCAAATGAGAAATGTTGCTTGACAGTGATGCTGCGTGAGTCCTCACAGTTATCAGACTGAAAATTTGGTCTGTTATATTGGGGAGAGCGGCGGCCAGAGACTAAAACCTGCATACAGAAATTAATCATAAAATTAGGAGAACAAATTACAGCTACAATTACTTGGAAGTTTTGTTGTTTTTTTCACATAGAATCACAAATTCCATTTCAAAAAAGGTTTCACAATCATTAACATAGAAAGAACACTTTTGTATATCTGATAGTGTGTATCATCATCAGTATTAAATACAAAAAGCACTATTATTATCAAAATGTATTTGATCATCCATTTGGAGTTCCCATCCTGCATGGCGGCCTACAAACATGGCCGCCATGGACTGCAATTCCCAGAACATTCACATTCACTATAATCGCGCACACCTGCACCCTATTCACAGCATTCACAATCACGCTATATTAGAGACCTTTTGAAAACAATAACTTTGTGAAGTATTATGCTCAGTTTCTTAGTGTCTGTCGTATTTCCAAGCCTTATCTCGTGGTTGCATTTCTGATTATAAACTTTGTTTACCCTGTTGACCTTGAGGCTCTGCTCTGCCTCGTTTAGCCTGTTTGCCTGATCGTTAGACCCTAGCCTGCCTTGGACTTGTTTTCTGCCTGATCCTTTGTGCTTCATATTGTTTTATTAAACTGCCATACCTGCACTTGCTTCTGTCTTGTGCCTACTTATGTGACAATTTTACAATGTCTCAAAAACGAAGATGTATATTTAATAAGTAGTTAATATGGTTTAGTGTGCCCCCAATTGCAGAGTGAAACCCCCTGCTTGCTTACAGGATAAATAAATGGACAGGTGGGGTTTATATATAGATGAAATAAAGGTTAAGGGAACGTTGTGGTGTGATTTGTGCACATCGAAAACACAGCGGCAAGTGAGACTCAAATCCATGATCTCCATGCTTTGAGGCTTGTGCTTGACCACCATGTCACTAGGTGGATTGAGTATGGGTGGGGCAGTACAAGATGGAGTCTGGAAAAAGGCAGGAAAAATCAAAGAAAGGAGAGGCCAAAATAGCATACACAAACAAAGGAAATTTTTGACTAAATGAACACACTGTAAGGACAAATTAAATATCAAAAGAGGAATTATCTCCCACAACCTTAAACTCTTCAGAGGGTAGCTTTCACTTATATAATATGAGGGATATTTCTTAAGCTCTTTTATTCTGGGCAGCAGAGTTATCCTGAATGGCTGCCCTCACTGTGCCATCTGCTGGCTGTCGGCAGTATAGTGTGGCCTCTGATATTATGTATATTTCACCTTATATATACCTTTATTTCCTGGAGGAAGTGGAAGTGATCATCTGTGTGTGAAAGCTGCTCCAGCTCAGTTACTTTCCTCTGAAGATCAGTGATCTCCTGCTCCAGTTGCTCCAGGAGTCGTTCAGCTCGACTCAGTTCAGCCATCTCCTGAGCTCTGATCAGCTCCGTCACCTCTGAGCACCTTTTCTCCATGGAGCTGATCATCTCAGTAAAGATCCTCTCACTGTCCTCCACTGCTATCTGTGCACTGCGCTGTTAGGAAACACCCACACACAAGCTCATCTATCATGCCGTCTCTTACTGGGCCTCTAAATGACTCATTGTCCATGTTGTGTGAGTTTCTAGGAGCAGCTCTGTCTCTGCTCACTGAGCACCTTTATAGTGTTCACAGTCTGTTTCAGCTCCTCCATCTTCTTCTGCTTCTCCTGGATTCTCTGCTGGGATTTAATCTGCTCCTCTTTTAACTCACTCTGAGTACAAATAAAATACATTTAACCGTGTGCATTATGAGATTATGAGCTCAGTGGGTGAATATTAACTGCAGATAAATGATTATTCACTCGGTTTTTATGGAGCATAACAGTGTAAACGACTGGATGATGAGTTCAAAGTACATGAAGTTCAGATGCAATTAAAACATGGACATATTGGTATATTGTATGTGTACTTAGTGCAGAACAGCAACATTCAATAGATTCCATATCATGATTTCGGTATTGCATTATAATAATTAGAAATATTTTTATTCTGCTGTCTGATACAGCTTAAATCTTATTTTATAGTCATAACAATGCCACCCGTCACCATTTCCAGAATACTCAATCCACCAATTATCTACAAATGACAAATTATACTTTCATTTTTCTCACCTGTTTTTCAGTTGTATATGCTTTAATTGACAAAGTATTGTGTCCTCTGTGTTTATCTGTCATACACAGATAACAGATGAAGCTTTGGTCAGTACGACAGTAGATCTCGATTACTTTATCGTGCTCAGAGCAGATCTTCTCTTGTAGATTTCCAGAAGCTTCGACCAACTTGTGTTTTTTCAAAGCAAGAACTTCATAGTGAGGTTTGAGATGAGCTTCACAATAGGAGGCCAGACACATCAGACAGGACTTGACGGCTTTGTGTTTTTTTCGCGTTCCGCCACCAAAATCACACTCCACATCTCCAGGACCGCAGCATAACAATGAGCAGAACAGTGAGCAGAGAAGCAGCTTGGAATTGAGTCTTCTTCAGTTTCTCCACCACTTCAGCCAGCATGTTGTTTCTGCGTAGAATAGGCCTTGGAGTGAAAGTGTCTCTGCAGTGAGGACAGCGGTACGCTCCGCTCTTCTCTTCCTGATCCCAGCAGTCATTAATACACACCTTACAGAAACTGTGACCACAGGGGATAGCCACCGGATCCTTCAGTAGATCCAGACAAACTGGACAGCTGAACTGATCCACTGAAAGCTGATCTGCTGAAATTCTGGCCTCGGCCATTTTCCTAAACTCACACACTGACAGAGAGAGAGAGTGACACAGAGTATAATTTTCTCTGAAATGAGGAATCACTTCCTAGTTGTGTGTGTGTCTGTGTGTGTGTGTGTGTGTGTGTGTGTGTGTGTGTGTGAGAGAGAGAGAGAGAGAGAGAAAGAGAGAGAGAGAGAGAGAGAGAGAGGATGAGCACAAAGAGAGAGTTAATGAACATTGGACACAATTTCTTCAGGGGCAAAATACAATGTCCAAACTGCACCATATAACATTCTAGCTTGTGCATGCATATGTAAGCTCGTGCACTTGTCTGTGCACAACTTACATACATTTTCCAAAGCATCTATTAACAATCTTCATACATTTCAGATACGAGTTTTTATAATAAATTAGCAAAAAATAATCACAAAATTTGTGAAATATGATTACAGGTACAGCACTGTGTGAACATCTTCAGCTCATGAAGATACTTTCAAATGTAATAAAATGAAAATATTATATACACCCAATCAGTATTTCTTGTGACCCTGTTAGCCTTTAAATCTGCATCATTCTCTAATGTTCAGTAGTGTGAAATTTTATTAGGAAATGGCTGGTTGCAAGCATTTTAGGGAACTTTACAACTATATACTATAATAATAGGGGACATAGGGGTTAGCACATCCAGGGTTGGGGGTTGATTCGATGCTGCGGGATTTTCCTCCAGTTACTCCGGTTTCCTCCCCCAATTCAAAGACATGCATGTTAGGCTGATTGGCATGTCCAAAGTGACCGTAGAGTATGAATAGGTGTTTGAATATGTATGTGATTTTGCCCTGCAATGGATTGGTATCCCGTCCAGGGTGTACCCTGCCTTGTGCCCCACGCTCCCTGGTATAGGCTCCAGGTTTCCCTGCATCCCAGTAAGGATAAGCGGTATAGAAGATTGATGGATGGATGATAATAATATTAATATTTTGGGATGGACCTTCACTTTCTGTTCAGACCACAGTCTGCTCCAGTCTCTACACTGTATGTACAGTAAGTGTGTCACAGTGCGGCCAGCAGAGGGCACTGTGGCACTGGGTTTTGCCACCGGACCAATCACGTGTTCTTTGTTTTGATTTGAACTTCCTTATTTGACACCGGTGTTTGGCATTCTGTTAATTGTTTAGTTTGGGTATTTAAGGCTCCCGAGCAACGAAGCAGGTTAAGCAACGTATTAGTTTTGGTCACACTACTATAGGTTGTAGCGATTTCCTAGTTTGGCTATGCTACGTTAGCTCCTGGTTTGTTCATGCTACGTTTTGATTTGGGTTTTCTTATTTTTGTTTAAATAAAGGAGTTGAACTGCACCTGCGTCCATCTCCCGTCTACAACCGCCTGACAAAGTGGCTGTTGTGTTGTGGAATTTCTCTCACCGTGGAGGGAGACGGCAGCAAATCACTTATTCACTTATAAATTAATTTGTTTGTGCTATACACCAATGACAGAACAAAAAGTTCTATATTTTACACTCTCACAAAAGTTAGTACACCCCTTACATTTTTGTACATATTTGATGATATCTTTTCATGTGACAACACTGAAGAAATGACACTTTGCTACAATGTAAAGTAGTGAGTGTACAGCTTGTGTAACAGTGTAAATTTACTGTCCCCTCAAAATAACTCAACACACAGACATTAATGTCTAAACCGCTGGCAACAAAAGTGAGTACACCCCTAAGTAAAAATGTCCCAGACAGAGTGCCAGACAGACTCTAACACACAGATGAGAGTCCCACTCCAGACCTCTTTTACGCAGTAGAGATCACAAGCCTCAAAATTCCACCACATGGACACACGTACGGACGATAGGCTACAAATTGAAATAGTGATTGAAACTCAACCTGGGGTTCCAAGGTACACCCTTGGTAATTATTGTGTTTACAGGCTCCCTTACACCCCTGTGCCTATATGCAACTTTATGCTTTCATTCACATTACACCACTGCTGTCTCTTAGAGCTGTGTAATATAATAATTTTTGCTATGCTTATGTGAATGATTTTGCATCGATGCATAAAAACAAAAGAATCTATTTTTAAAAAATGTAATTAAATAGGACTACAATGCATATGAATATACTGTAATGCAGAAATTTCCTAAACATATTATTTCTTAAATGTTTCTGTTAAATAGATAAATTAAAATTTGATTCTTTTTTTATATTTTATTTGTTTTACTGGTTATTTACGTCTTTGTTCTTTTTTTTTTTTGTTCTCGCGCATTCGCGCTTAGAGCACGCTGCTTCACGGGGGAATCATGACAGTAACATGTATCATATTTATCTTATCTTACTGAAATGCAGTTCTAAATGAAAAAAAGAGATTTTTAAACAAAACAACAATTTACACTGATCATCCTGTTCAAAAGTTTACATCCACCGGACTCTTAATGTATCGTGTTGCCTTCTTGAGCATCAGTGAGCGTTTACACCTTTTGTAATAGTCGTGTACGAGTCCCTCAGTTGTCCTCAGTGTGAAAAGATGGATCTGAACATCATACATTTACTGTTGGAAAGGGATGCAGAAGATCAAATATGCAGAAGATGCTGGAAAAGCAAAAAATATGCACAACCTGGAGGATTTTTCTAAAGAACAGTGGGCAGTTAAATGTAAATGGTAAATGTGCACTTATATAGCGCTTTTATCCAAGCACACTTTACACTGTGTCTCATTCACCCATTCACACACCAATGGTAGCAGAGCTGCCATGCAAGGTGCTAGCTTGCCATCGGGAGCAACTTGGGGTTCAGTGTCTTGCCCAAGGACACTTCGGCATGTGGAGTCACCCGGGCTGGGAATCGAACCTCCAACCTTACGATTAGTGAACAACCCACTCTACCAACTGCACCACAGCCACCCTGTTTAACTGCTCAGGACAAACAAGGCGCTCGTGAAGAACGATCACAAAACATCAAAATAATCCTGGATTATCCAGGTAACGACATGCAGTATTAATAATCAAGGGTATGTAAACTTTTAACAGGCTATTTTTTTTTTATAAATTCAGCTATTATCTTGTCTTGTGGACTATATGTAATCATCTGTTATGTACATCCGGATATTTTTTGGGCACAACTGTAAATTTCAGGCAAGCACATTTTCAACCAGAATTTTATTTTTCATTTTTCTTTTCCAGCAATTTCTGCATTGGACTCGTTTCCATTCTTTTTGGCCTCTCCTTCACTTGCTGTTTGGAAATCATCGCTTGCATCTGATTCAGCAACTGTCATTCTGCATTTCTGTTTCATTGCTTACATTTTCAACCTTTAGCAATAATAAAAGTTTTCAATTTGTGCATTCGAGTTTGTTTTCCCTTGATTTAATGTGCTTGTGTGGGTATTTACTACGTGACAATTTTTTATTTCGCAGTACTTCATATATGAGAATATGCAAAGATTCTGCTATTTATAAACATTGTGTCATATTCATTTCAGTTTTTAATCAGTTAATATATAACTGCACAATGGTGGATTCTTTCACTATTGCATGAATATGTGCTCTGTGATTTAGATTATGAAGCACACATTAAATTGACAGTATTTAAATGTCATATTAATGGTGGGAAAATGATTTAATGAAAACAAAAAGACAAGTTGTCAGATCTTCTTATTCATTTTAAATATAATAGAATTGTTATAGTACAAATATAAACAGGTTTAGTTGGATCTTTGTAATATAATCAGTAATGGATCAATATAAAGGCCATGTTTTACAGAATATTGCGTAGTTTCTAAACCTATATTAAGAAAGATATTTGTTCCATAGTAGCTATTAATTATTTTTATTAGTAAAACCACAGCAACCACAAATGACATGTTTTTTTTTCTTCTATTTTTACCATTCTTTATTTGCACTAAACCCATATTAATGTCAATCTGAAAAAAAAACCAACAACATGGTTTCTGCATAAAATCCATTATCAGAGTTAATTTAAGGGATGTTTTTAAGGAATAACCAGATTCCTTAAGGTTAAATCCATGGCTTTGTCTGCCAGCGAATGTTATAAACTGGGCCAAATGTGGACCTAAGTGGACGTTCGATACGTCCGGGGGAAGTCCCCTGTTTGCTGGGGTGGCGTCTCACGTGGAGTTACTGAACGCTTAGGAAGAATTGTTGTTTGTTGTTGATGTCGGTTTTCAATACACTTCACTAAAACCCACAGAATGAAAAAAAAGAGCAAAGAACCACATAAGAATCACATAAAACCCAGTAAACCTTGAGATTATTACTTGTCACATTGCAACAAAATATAGCTATAAATATGAGAACATGTATAAACCTGAACAACCTCAATTTTTTTTATTCATTTCCTTAAAATTTTTTATTAAACATGTATCTATATATTATATATATATATATATGTATTATGTATATGTTGTAATGTATAGTATGTGTGTGTGTTATCTATTATTATTATTATTATTATTATTATTTAATTGTTGCTCTACAATAAAGACTGAAAACATTTTGCCAGTCAGAAGTTGAAAATTGTGAAGTCTGGTGTTGGGAATTGTGTTTTTGTTCCAATCTGAAGATGGTAATAACATTTATTTTCTCCCAGTTGGAATGTAGGGTATTTTGTTTTTTCACACACTGAAAGTGGGAATTGTATTTCTCCCAGTCCAATTATAAGTCCGATTTTTCCCTGTCGGAATGTAGGAATTACATTTTTACTATATCCAGGGGTAGAAATGAATTTTTTTCTTGGCCAGTCTGAGGTGAATTACATTTTTTGTTCTCCCAGAAGATAAGAATGATAATTTTCCCCAGCTGGAATGTCAGAAATCAGGTTTATTCCGAATCAGAAGGTGGGAATGATGTTTTTGTGAGGGGAAAGGTGGGTAAATGTTCATAGGCTGTTTTTCTGCCATTTCTTCAGGAGCTAAAACACACAATGGATTAATTTATTGTTTAACCTTTACTGTGTTTTAATGGTTTTAAAATCAGACGCTTCAGGTTACTTTACATTCGTTGAAAGGTTCAAGTTGAATACAGTTCCGTGAGAAAGGGAGGAGTTTATTTAATCAGTGTAATGAGACTGGTTATAGAGGTGTGTGTGTGTGTGTGTGTGTGTGTGTGTGTGTGTGTGTGTGTGTGTGTGTGTGTGTGTGTGTGTGTGTGTGTGTGTTACACTGTGTGTAGTGCTCTATATGTACTGTAAAACACAAGCCCTTGTGCGCTGGACATTCTGGTATCTAGCAAAAACCCCCAAAAATGGAAGGAAATGTTTTTTTCTTTAATTATTATCAAAGTGATAACATTGGTGTCATGAAATTAATAAGTCATGACCTGCCCACAAGAAGAAAACACACCAGGAACCTGCCGCTTGCTAACATGAACTCGGCCTCAGACACGAGCGAGTCAAAGCGCTTGAGGCGATTTTCTTTTTTTTTTTTTCTTCTGCTGAATTCTGTTTAACTTACAGCTGCAGTACTTTTATCTCTCTATCGCCATCTCTGTTTGAAACATAACTCTGCGGTACTTTTGGCTCTCTATCGCCATCTCTGTTTGAAACATAACTCTGCAGTACTTTTGGCTCTCTATCGCCATCTCTGTTTGAAACGGGAAACGCGATACTTAGCTGAATCAAGAGAACACGTGCACTAATCATACAGAGCCACTGAAAAGTCTCACCTGTTCAGCAAATAAAAGCTATCTCTGCGTCTTCAGTCCCTTCAGATCTCATGAGTTTTAACCACGTCTCAAGAGCCATGCTGAGATTTATTCTCATTTTAGCACGGTCCCTGTCGTTCCCCTTTTTCACTGCATTCTCTGCACAGTTCGAGGTTCCTAGGTTTTGTTTTGATTTATGTTTTTTTTTAATCTAAAATGTTTCCGTACTGCAGCTGTAAACAACATGTTTAATTGTATATGTCATGTTTTACCAGACTAATGTGTGTTTATTTATTGATCGTTATTGTGCAATTCAGGTGTGTTTAATTGCTGTGTGTTTTATTGCTTTAGTGTTTTATTCCTCTTCGGGTTGAAGTCCTGGTTTGTTATCACTAATGTTATACAATCAACCTGTAATAAACTAAAAATTATATTTTCGGACTTTACACTTACATACAGAGCAACTGTGTGTGTACTTGCGTGCGAGTGTGGCTGCATTCTGACTGTATACAGTGTGTATGAGTTTAAAACACAAGCCTTAAAATGTCATTGTTTGTCCTGATCACTGAGACTGAATTAGTGAATGTAAATTGTGATTTAAATTCTGGACTGCCCCTGTTCGTGTGTGTGTGTGTGTGTGTGTGTGTGTGTCCTGTACAGTATGTGCTTGTGCCATGTAACAGTATGTGATTACATGATATCTATCCAGCTGCATATCCAGAAATAAATAAAGTCTCTTTTACAGCAAAGTGAGGCGAGTTCATTCCTTCAGCACTATTTATTTATTTGTTTGTTTATTTTTAATTTTAAAATTAATCGAAATGATCCAACTCAAAGAGTCGGTTCGTTTTCCGAACGGCACATCACTCCTAGTGAATCAATTTAACCGAATGCAACGACTATATTTGCTGTATTTTCTGTAAATAGTGCCACACCATGTGCTTTGTTTACTACGTTGACTACATTTACAGTAGCACTTGTTTCTGCGGAGTGATGGAGAGATGGCATTAATCACTCTTCCTGTTCACTCTTGGAGGAAAGGGGTATTTCCCCTTAACACAGAATAAATTTATAATATGTAGGCATTAATAATTTTTCGTGCTTCTCTGGTTAAAATGACTCACATCCTGATGTTATCTAATGTTCAGACATTCACTTGTTGTGCGTGTTTTTGGTCAATAGTGCACAATAAACAAGGCAACCAATGGCATTCAACAAAAGATTTTATTATATAATCTATCCAGAGAGAGAGTAGATAACGAGAATGGGCGGTCTCCATAGAAACTCTTTCGACCTCCTACAGGGAGAGGAAGATGGCAGAAAGCAGGTCACTTCTGTGCAATTCGTGGAAAGTGATTAGGCTGAAATTAATGAGTCAGAGCCTATAAAAAATATATTGTACGTATTATTATTATTATTATAGAATTCTATGGGAGTGTCGCAGCGCTCTTTTTCAACGGCGCTAAGCCCCGCCCCGCTCTGCAGGCTTCAGCAGGTAAGGGGCGGAGCTACACGTCACAGGTAAAAGTGAAAGAGTTTCTCTCTCAGCCTCGATTCCATTGTGTCTCTGTTGGAAAATCAGAAAAACTTCAACAGCAGGCAGAAACGGTGATATTAATGTCACACAACATGGACTGCTGAATAAAAGTAAGTTATTTCTTTAACAGAAACGACTTTATATTTTATTTTCCTCGTGTGAAAACAGCAGTGGGGCGTCTGTAGCGCAGGTGGTAGAACGGTTCGGTTCCTGGCCCACGTGACTCCACATACCGAAGTGTCCTTGGGCAAGATCATTATTACTGAACCCCAACTTCCCGATGGCAAGTTAGCGCCTTGCATGGCAGCTAACCTTAAATATATATTTTAAACGTGTAGATCCATAACGGTTCATTACACAGAGGAAGTCTGACACCAAAATGTTAATATTGTATTTCTTCTTAAGAAATATGAATTGTCCTCCAGTCTCATATTATTTTTCAGCACCGTGTCCCCTTAGGAGCTCCGCAGGATAGTGTTCCTGTAGCTCAGTACTGTCCTGTAAACGTAACTGTAATAAAATGATTAATTAGTTAGTTAATATGATAATTTTTTATCCATTTATAGTTTTAATGATAATGAAATGTGACACGGTAATACTAACTGGGAATTTTAATGTGGTTTATCATGAAACCGGTAACCGTTTCATCCCTAGTAGTGATCCATCCAGCTATCATCATATTGATAATCATTCATGTAGTAAGACTCTTCAGAATGAACTGTGATAATAAATGATAATAAATTACTGGTTTAGTAGCAGAGGGTTGTGATGTTACTGTTGTGACTTGAAGCCACTGACTCTAATGTTGCTTCAAGAGGATGAAATGCTCATTCTAGTGAAAGATTTAGATAGAAGTCATATTTCTATCTTGTAAATAAAATTTGTCTACGAACTATCTATGACTGACTTGGTGTGAGAGATGCTTTTCCAAGACAACGTCACAAACAGAGATCTTTATTGTTATTATGGGATGTGTAAAAATATTTGCGCCACGGACCGGTTTAATATCAGACAATATTTTCACGGACTGGCCTTTAAGGTGTGGCGGATAAATACAACAAAATAAAATGATAGGACTGGTATAAAAACTGGGGTATTTTTAAAATGTAATAATAAATGTGAATCCAATGTGAAATCGCAACTTTATTAGCAGCGTCCTCGTAACCCCCCTTCCAACGCTCTCTGGTTTCAACGTATCACGTGACCGAGACAAGCGTCTTGACATGCGTCAAGAGGGAGTCATAGAAGGATGTAACGGAGAGAATCCGGTCATTTTTCAGATCCAGATAATAAATAAAACGAAAATAATGTAAGTTATTTATTCTTTCTGTGCGGCCCGGTACCAAATGACCCACAGATCGGAACCGGTCCGCGGACCGAGGGTTGGGGACCGCTGCTCTAAGTGATTACTGTGAAACACTGGTTATTATTGTCCATGTGTCTGCCAGTGAGAACAGGAGAACTAGTGAATAAAGTCTGGTTCATAAATCAAGATGACACGTCTAAGCATTTTCTACACAACGGACAAAATATATTTAGTATTATGGTACGTGTGATCACTCTGTAAATACAGATCATGGATTGTTCACAGTCTAAAACAGTCATATGGAACACCCTTACTTTCGGCTGTTGCAACCCGCTATCTTGGGAAGGGAAGTTTTTTTGTGCTGTGACATTTTTTGTGCAGGTCCAAACTCCCTCCCAGACTTTTCAGCCTGCCCTAGCCTGCCTTTCTCCCGTCTCCCAGGATGACCTCACTGTCTGGTGGCCATTTTTAAAGAGGAAGACGGAGTGAGAATGGGTGGGATGTTGGGGATTCTGTTTAGTTTGGTTGAATGCTATTTTCTGACTTCTGTTCTGGTTTTGACTTCGAGTTTGGTTATCCCTATATCTCTATTGTGTACTGTCTTCAGTTTGTATATATGTTCAAGTGGTTCACTGGCATTAGGGATGTGGCTGCCATTTCTTTTGGGAGAGGGTTCCTTTTGTCTTTGTTTCTTTGCTTAGGTATTTAGGGAAGAATATATATTTTTTCTTTATTTTCCTTTTAGGTAAGCTAGCTACCTAATCATAGAATACTTTTGTTCATTATTTTGGCCTTGGCCCACCCTGAAGATACGCCTGGTTGGTTATTTGAACAATTATATGTATATATTGTCTGTTACAATATATCACAACCTTTTTCACACGACCTTGCTCACATTTTTATTTTCTTATTTAAAGATCAATCAACTTGAATCCCGAGCTGGTTACTCTGTGCGGCCCAACCTAGACTGGGCCGTAACAAGGCTCACAGAAATCATCTCTGCATAGTACAACTGATTTCAGACTTACAGACTTCTGGCTCAGAATTTACAGAACATTTATTTATAATAAAACCCATGTAATGCTGTTAAAGAGAAAGTTGTATTAGACTTAAAGTAGCACTTCTATTAACTACAAATGATTTTAGCTGCCTTCTAGTTCTGTATTTTTATTTAAAGCGTCACACTTAGACTTCAAACTGTGTCTCCTCCCTTCCAGCAGAGGTCTCCCTCCCCTCTTTATTGAACTGTTCATCTCAGCTACACACACGCACACAAGATTTTGTTTTAGGAGCAACATTTTCTTTAGTTGAGAGATGTGAAAGATTTTTTCCCCCAACTTTACCTGTGTGTTGTTTTGTGTTCTCTAGGAGTGTAAGTAATTCCAGCAGAAGCGATCAGCATCTTCAGGACTCAACTGTGTGTCCACAAGCTGTCTGTGAATACACTAATATTCAAACATGGAGACCCCTGACCTGGACACAGATAATGCGACTCCACCCTCAAAAAACCAGTAAGCTACCATGTCCTAGTATTTTAGTCATTAAATGTTCATATCTGAAATATGTAGTGATTTTATATGAAAATAATAATTGAACAAAACTTTATACTAAGCATGAAAACTTCACTGCTAGATTCTGTTGATTGTAAGTAAAATGATGTCATTATGAAAATGAACCATACAGTCGAACAGTAAAGAGATATGAGACAATACACTAAAGCCACGATACGAGACATGTCCCTATACAGGCTTCAGAAGACGATACTGACGAGACGGTGTTTACACAAATCAAACCACTGCAATATCAGAACAATAGGGGCGTTAAACTCAAACTCTGCCTGAGTCACTTCAGCATTTTTGTGAGACCCTGAAGGGCCATAATCAAAGTTTATAAATTTTTTCCTCACATTTATCATTTATTATATAAGGTGCAATTTGTCCCTTATTATTAACATCTTGATCTTTTTCAGTGAAGCTGTTATAAAGCTGTTTCATGGCACCATTATTAATGTACAAAGATTGTAAATTGAGGCGCAAATTGGTTTTCAAGAAACAAACAGACGGCATCATTTGTGTACTCATGTATTTTATTTTGTATATTTCTTGATCCCAAGCTATTAATTTGTGGTTACATGAGTGAGACTTACATCAAGTGCAGCACACAGGCGTTTATTTAACCCTCATTTCAGACTGTGGTCAAGCCGAACCGTGATAGAAACTCCAGTGCACTCATACAAAGGTTTATGGTAACTACCTTCAGATGGCTACACTTTGGACATCTGCTGTGAATTCTGGACAGTTTGAAAATGTTGAGCAGTAGTGTACTACGAGCCGTTTCAGTGTTATTCTTTCCAAGTTAGGTTAGGTTAGGTTCCCACTCACAAACTTCCTGCTCTGTATGCTACGACCTCTGCTGCTGCTGCCTAGAGTGTAAGGAGAGGTAGAGGTCATAACGAATATTAACTGTATTCTGTATCCTGATTATTGAGACAATGAAATTCTGTCTCATGCCCACTCCATAATGTTGTACAGTAAACTACAGAGAAAGAGATCAGACTCACCGGAACCCAGCTGTGTCTCCATGAAGAGTGATGCGTCTATGGGTGCTCCTCTGTACTTTAGAGATAGAGGCTCCTCAGCTGTACACAGGTAACATCTCATAGTTCCCATAGTTAAAGTCACAGTTAATGTCAGTGCTACACAATCATTAGCAGCTGTTTTGATTTATATATTAGTTTCTTGGTCTTTAGTGATACTACAGAACTTTATCAAGGTCAAAATGTCTTATAGATAATGTCTTAAATGCCAAAGCAAAAAATGCCAATTTAATCAAAACAAGCTATAGGAAACTATGTAATGACACTAATACTACAACTACTACTACTAATAATATTAATTATAATTAATATGTCGGGTGCACGGTGGCTTAGTGGTTAGCACGCTTGCCTCACACCTCCAGTGTCCGGGGTTCAATTCCCGCTGGGGCCATGTGTGTGCGGAGTTTGCATGTTCTCCCCGTGCTGCGGGGGTTTCCTTCGGGTACTCCAGTTTCCTCCCTCAGTCCAAAGACATGCATGGTAGGTTGATTGGTAGGTTGGTAAATTGTCCATAGTGTATGAATGGGTGTGTGAGTGTGTATGTGATTGTGCCCTGTGATGGACTGGCACCCTGTCCAGGGTGTACCCTGCCTTGTGCCCATTGCTTCCTGGGATAGGCTCCAGGTTCCCCGTGACCCTGAAGAAGGAATAAGCGGTTGAAGATGGATGGATGGATAATTAATATGTGGAGTCACGGGAATCAAATCACCAACCCTACGATTAGTGGACAACAATTCTCTATCACCTGACCCACAGCCACTAATAATAATAATAATTGCTTGGACGTGTCTCCATCACTCTGAGTATTTCTGTAAAATATAATAGAAAATGGAGACCCTTTATATGAACACCGGCACTGATTATTTACCATAAATCATATAACCGTCTTTACAGTATTTATTAATAGTAATAATTAACACCTTTTTTTTTTTTCAGATACTTTATCTATTTCATTCTATGATGTCCTCATGTTCTGTTACAACCACAATGACCATATACGGTCCCCTCCATAAGTATTGGAACAGCATGGCCAATTCTTGCAATTTTGCTATACACTGAAGACATTTGGGTTGGAGATAAAAGATGAATGAGACAATAGAGCAGAATTTCAGCTTTCATTTCCTGAATGATAAGGTGCCATGTTCTAAGTTATTTAGCACATCTAGATGTAAATAATGGAAAAATCTAGAAAATCTCAAATTAAAAGGGAGATTTGTTTTCTCCAGGTCCACAATGTCGGTGATGTTGTATTTAGCACTGTGTTTTCTAAATATTAATGCCCTTACTACAATTATTTGACTAAAATTAGGGCTGAAGTTTAGACTACAGTATTAAAGTGATGAAAGTTTCTGTCTTTAACAGCTACAGTTTTTATTCACAGTGTTCTACAGACGTCAGGAGACAGAAGAGAAAAGAACATCATCACAGCTACAGGGTAAGATCAAACCCAACAACATGACTGTGACACTGACGTGCTGGTATTATAAACATCTCTGCTGTTATTTCCTGCAGAGTGATTAGATTATAGAAAACATTCCGTAGAATAAGGCAAATACACAGTGAGAACATCATGAAGAATGGTTATCTGTGGTAACCAATCAAAAAATAATGCGATCTTAAACTCTAATAATTAGACCCCATATCCACCATGTCTTTTTACTTCACCCTGTCACAGACACCACCCAGAACCTGCTGCTGGAATTGAATTCCAGAAAAAGTTCAAATTAAATCTCATGAAGAAATTTCAGTGTTTAAATGGAGTGATAATAAACCCGGAAAACCGAACACTCCTGAATGAGATCTACACAGAGCTCTACATCACAGAGGGAGACAGTGGAGACATCAATAAAGAACATGAGGTGAGACAGATCGAGGCAGCATCCAGGAGAACAACAACAGGGGAAACACCAATCAAATGCAATGACATCTTTAAGCTGTTATCTGATCAAGACAAACCCATCAGAACTGTGCTGACAAAGGGAGTCGCTGGCATCGGAAAAACAGTTTCTGTGCAGAAGTTTATTCTGGACTGGGCTGAAGGGAAAGCAAATCAGGATGTCCAGCTCATATTTCCACTTCCTTTCAGAGAGCTGAATTTGATGAAGGACCAGAAACTGAGTCTGAGGGATCTCCTTCATGTTTGTTTTAAAGAGACAAAAGAAACAGAAATGTCCAGTTTGGAAAAGGTTCTGTTCATTTTTGATGGATTGGACGAGTATCGTTTTCCTCTGGATTTCCAGAACACAGAGAGACTGTGTGATGTAACTGAATCAGCATCAGTGCATGTGCTGCTGATAAACCTGATCAAAGGGAATCTGCTTCCCTCTGCTCTCATCTGGATCACCTCCCGACCAGCAACAGCTGATCAGATCCCCTCTGAATGTGTCCATCGAGTCACAGAGGTACGAGGGTTCAATGATCCACAGAAGGAGGATTACATCAAGAAGAGGATCAGTGATCAGAGCCTGGCCAATAACATCATCACACACCTGAAGTCATTAAGAAGCCTCTACATCATGTGCCACATCCCAGTCTTCTGCTGGATTTCAGCCACTGTTCTAGAGAGAATGTTGGATGAAGCAGAGAATGGAGAGCTCCCCAAGACTCTGACTCAAATGTACACACATTTCCTCATCATTCAGACAAACATCATAAGAGAAAAGTACTCAAAGAAGCAGGAGAGTGATGAAGAAATGCTTCTCAAACTGGGACTACTGGCTTTTCAGCAGCTGATGAAAGGCAACCTGATCTTCTATGAGGAAGACCTGAGAGGGTGTGGCATTGATGTGAGAGAAGCAGCAGTGTACTCAGGTGTGTGTACGCAGATCTTCAGAGAAGAGTTTGGACTTCACCAGAGTAAAGTGTACTGCTTTGTTCATCTGAGCATTCAGGAGCATCTCGCAGCTCTGTATGTGCATCTGACATTCTTGATGGAAAAGAGAAATGTTCTTATACAGTTCTCTGACCAGTTGACTGAAGAAATTGCAATCTCGGATGTCCACAAGAGTGCTGTAAATCAGACCTTAAAGAATCGGACAGGACATCTGGATCTTTTCCTCCGCTTTCTTCTGGGTCTCTCACTGGAGTCCAATCAGAAACTCTTACATACCTTAGTAACACATACAGGAAGTAGCTCCCTGACAGTACAGAGGAACACAGTACAGTACATTAAGATGAAAATCAATGAAGATCTTCCTACAGAGAAATCCATCAATCTGTTCCACTGTCTGAATGAACTGGGGGACAATTCTCTAGTGGAGGAAATCCAACATTACCTGCAATCTGGAAAACATAGTGAACTCTCTTCTTCACAGTGGTCTGCTCTGGTGTTTGTCTTACTGACATCAGCAGAGGAGCTGGAGGAATTTGACCTGAGTAAATATATCTCTACAGATAAAATAAGAGATGAAATGCTTATGAGGGTGATTCCTGTGATCGCAGCATCCAGAAAAGCAATGTAAGTAAAGCTGAATAGAACTGTTCTACTGTTACAGTATTAAGAGAACAAATCAAATGTCTTAGCTGTTCAGATCAATCTAACTCTTCATGACATTTTAGACTTTTTCTTTTCTCCTCTTATGAACATTTAAGATCAGACTCTTGCTTTCCCATTTGGTGTCCCGGATCTTATACTCCATGTTTATACAATGTGTGTAATGATGTACGTAGCTGAAAACTCCCACCAAGCCGAATCTGAACAGCTCTGACTGTGTGGTACTTTTTTCTAACTGATGTTTGTGCTTTTCAAACTGAGAAGTTGCAGTGAGAGGTTTGAGGACTTGTTTGATCATTTGCATTACTGTTAGTTAATTATGTATTATTTCCTTCAGTATCAGGTGTGATACAATTCACGAACGTGGTTGGTCAGCTCTGGCCTCAGTGCTCAGCTCAGAAACCTCCAATCTGAGAGAACTGCATCTGACTGTGGATACACTGGATCTGACTATGAGTAATCTAGGAGACTCAGGAGTGAAGTGTCTCTCTGCTCTACTGGAGAATCCTCATTGTAAAGTAAAAAATCTGAAGTAAGATCATCTCTTTGAGAGACACAGTACCTCACTAAAAGCTGCAGTTAATAGTTGTGTGCAGTTCTGTTTTTTCAGTTAAATCAGTACAACATACAGAACAAATATATTAGTCATTAAACATATCACTTGTGCAATAATAGTAATAATTAAATGCACTTAGATATGTGTATAAAAATACATTTAAACAGATTAAATAAAAACCATAAACCATAAAATTAAATAAAACATATAAAATTTAAAACTTAAATATTATACTGTCTTTAAAATTATATTAAATAAAAACCATAAACCATCAATAGTTTTACAACATAATTGGCCAGTATTAATAATGTCTTATGATTGGACAAAAAAGGGAGACAAAATGCAAGGTGCCAAAATGAAAATATGTTGATGAGGAGTGTGTCATTGTGTCTCTGCAGGTTGGAGTGTTGTGATATCTCAGGTGAAGGCTGTGCTGCTCTGACTTCAGCACTGAGATCAAACCCCTCACACCTGAGAAAACTGGATCTGTCTAGGAATAATCTAGGAGACTCAGAAGTGAAGTGTCTCTCTGCTGTACTGGAGAATCCTCACTGTAAACTGGAGAGACTGAAGTAAGATCATCTCTCTGAGAGTCACATGACCTGCTTCTCAGTAAGACACATTCTCTAATAGTGAGACTGAAGCAGAGGTTTTAGGTTCATCATCAATGTCCTGAGGAGGAATATTGTTTCTTTTCACTGCACACTGATGATCTGTCACAGAGTCTTTGGGTCAGATGTACGTATGTGAGAAGCTGCAGCACAAAACATGACTTGATGCGAGTGCAATGTGTTTATATTTACTGTGAAATTCACTACAACACTAACTAATCACACAAACTGCAGCTCAGACACAAACTAAATAAACTGTGTGTGAGCTACAGGGTTTTAAAGAGCAGGAAATTGTGCAAATGATCTCAAAATAAAGAATTTTTAATTAAAATGAGAAATTTGATCTTTAAAGAAAAATGAGTCACTATGAAAAGGGTTGCCAGATCTGGTTTACAGAAGCAGGCCAATGGATTTTAAGAATGTCGGACATAGTCCCGAAAAAAGAGTTCCAAAAGGTCTGTAGTTTGGGACAGAGTGCAAACATATGACTGAGGTTACAGGGCGAAAGTTTGCATTTTTCACAATTGGGATATATTTTAGATAATCTACTCCTAGAGAGGTGGGCTCAAAGGACCACATTAAATTGTATGAAACTAAGTCTAGCACAGGACGTGGTGGTCCGTATATTATCAACATTCTGCCCCAGTAATCATCCTCAAGCTGCAGGCCCAATTCCTCTTACCAAGCACTTATAGTTTTGATATTGTAAGAATCGTCCTGTGACCAGATCGTTGCATATATCTGTGAAATAATGCCCCTTTTGTGAGGATTCAGCTTGAACACCTCTTCCCATGCAGACTTTGTAGGTAAGGAGGGAAGACCAGCGAATAGGGAGGAGACACAGTGCCTAATTTGAAAGAAACAGAAAAGGTGAGACGAAGGCAGGCTGAATGACAAGGATAATTCAGAATAGTTTGCAAACACATTATTAATGAAAAGATCCTCAAAGCATTTCAGACCCTTCTTTTCTCAAAGAGAGAATGTGGAGTCTATAAAGGAGGTGGGAAAGAGATGGTTATTACATATTGGTGCCATAGTTGAGGCCGAGATAGATTTAAAATGACGACGAAACTGATAGAAAATCAAATCCAGTTTGCTCCTCTGAAATAATGCTAGGGAGAATCCCCTCCAGACGAGAGGCCAAATGTTTGGCAAAAATCTTGACATCAACATTGTGGAGCTTAATAGGTCTGTGCAAATTACACAATGTTGGGTCCTTCCCATCTTTAAGCAATAGAGTTATAGTTGCTTGTCTTAGTGTTTGTGGCAACGTCCCTAGTTCTAAAGACTCCTTGAATACAGCCAGGAGTAATGGGCCCAACGCAACATGGAATTTCTTATAAAATTCGGAAGGAAACCCGTCCGGGCCAGGTGATTTCCTGGATTGTAATGAATTGATTGAGCGAACGATCTCATCTAAGGCTATGGGACTGTCAAGTTCAGATGCCAATAGAGGGTCAACTCTTGGGGAAAATCAATATTTAAAAAAAATTATCCATGTTACCTGAATTGTCAGGAGCGCCAGCTGTGTATAAGGAGGAGTAAAACTTTTTAAAAGTTGAATTAATTTCTGCAGTATCCAAGGTTAATACACCACTGGGCTGCATAATCTGAGGGATAGAATGTTAGCCCCCGGCTACGCAGTTGGTGAGCCAGCAACCCATTTTATGGAACTCCTAACCCGGGTGAGCCCTCCTCTGTGCCACGGCGGATTGGGAACGGGAGGGGAACAACATCACCACATATGATCAGCTGACCACTGTTTCCGTACTGTATTTGATCATTCTCCGGACCACCAGGAGACAGGGGAGGAACTACTGTCTATGACACAGGGATGTGCGTGTGTAGCGGACTACACCCTTGAATTTCGTACAGTGGCAGCAAGGAGTGGATGGATGAACTCTGCGTAAAGACTGTGTTTTGCCGGGGATTAAATGCCGACATCGTATTGGAGCTGGCATGCTGTAATGATCATCTGACGCAACTTGCTCATTAACTTGGCCATCCGCCTGGACTGTCTACTATGGAGCCGTCGCTCCATACAGTGCCTTGCGAAAGTATTCGGCCCCCTTGAACTTTTCAACCTTTTGCCACATTTCAGGCTTCAAACATAAAGATATAAAATTTTTATTTTTTGTGAAGAATCACCAACAAGTGGGTACACAATTGTGAAGTGGAACGAAATCTATTGGATTTTTAAAACTTTTTTAACTAATAAAAAAATGAAAAGTGGGGCGTGCAAAATTATTCGGCCCCCTTGCGTTAATACTTTGTAGAGCCACCTTTTGCTGCGATTACAGCTGCAAGTCGCTTGAGGTATGTCTCTATCAGTTTTGCACATCGAGAGACTGAAATTATTGCCCATTCTTCTTTGCAAAACAGCTCGAGCTCAGTGTGGTTGGATGGAGAGCGTTTGTGAACAGCAGTTTTCACCTCTTTCCACAGATTCTCGATTGGATTCAGGTCTGGACTTTGACTTGGCCATTCTACAGGTTTTCATCCAGAATGGTCCTGTATTTGGCAGCATCCATCTTCCCCTCAATTTTAACCATTTTCCCTGTCCCTGTTGAAGAAAAGCAGGCCCAAACCATGATGCTGCCACCACCATGTTTGACACTGGGGATGGTGTGTTGAGGGTGATGAGCTGTGTTGCTTTTACGCCAAACATATCGTTTTGCATTGTGGGCAAAAAGTTCGATTTTGGTTTCATCTGACCAGAGCACCTTCTTCCACATGTTTGGTGTGTCTCCCAGGTGGCTTGTGGCAAACTTTAGACGAGACTTTTTATGGATATCTTTGAGAAATGGCTTTCTTCTTGCCACTCTTCCATAAAGGCCAGATTTGTGCAGTGTACGACTAATTTTTGTCCTATGGACAGACTCTCCCACCTCAGCTGTAGTTCTCTGCAGTTCATCCAGAGTGATCATGGGCCTCTTGGCTGCATCTCTGATCAGTCGTCTCCTTGTCTGAGCTGCAAGTTTAGAGGGACGGCCAGGTCTTGGTAGATTTGCAGTGGTCTGATACTCCTTCCATTTCAAAATGATCACTTGCACAGTGCTCCTTGGGATGTTTAAAGCTTGGGAAATCTTTTTGTATCCAAATCCGGCTTTAAACTTCTCCACAACAATATTACGGACCTGCCTAGTGTGTTCCTTGGTCTTCATGATGCTCTCTGCGCTTTCAACAGAACCCTGAGACTATCACAGAGCAGGTGCATTTATACAGAGATTTGATTACACACAGGTGGATTCTATTTATCACCATCAGTCATTTAGGACAACATTGGATCATTCAGAGATCCTCGCTGAACTTCTGGAGTGAGTTTGCTGCACTGAACGTAAAGGGGCCGAATAATTTTGCACACACCACTTTTCAGTTTTTTATTTGCTAAAAAAGTTTAAAATATCCAATAGATTTCGTTCCACTTCACAATTGTGTCCCACTTGTTGGTGATTCTTCACAAAAAATAAAAATTTTATAGCTTTATGTTTGAAGCCTGAAATGTGGCAAAAGGTTGAAAAGTTCAAGGGGGCCGAATACTTTCGCAAGGCACTGTACATGGCGAGGCGGAAGTACCAACATCGGACAGCCTTGGTGAACCCATGCATCTGGGACAAACTCCGATGGGCTTGCAGGAGAGAGAGCGAAGGCGTCCTGAACATTGTTGTTTCTACTGCGGCGAGAGGAACCACTTTGTGCAACAGTGCCCTCGCAAGCCGCGCGCTAATCGAGGGGAAACCACGCCTCAAATACCACCTCAGTCAAGAGTGAGTGTAAAGCCCATTGCCGAGTACACCACTCAGTCTGCCTTTGTATTACTCATTATATTAGAATACTCAGGCGTTTTCTGTGTTCTAGAAGCACTGATTGATTCAGGAGCGGTGGGGAATTTCATCAACCAAGACATCGTATGCCAATACAACATCCCGGTTCGTCTTCACAGTAAACCCTGCCGGGTCCAAGCTATTGATGGAGCCCCCATTAGAGATGGTTTTATCACCCAGTGCACAGAACCTGTTACCCTCCGTACCAGTGCCCTGCATCAGGAGTGAATAACATTTCATGTCATAGTGACCGCTCGGCATCCAGTGGTTCTCGGTCTCCCGTGGCTCGAACATCACAACCCGCATATCTCATGGGAACAAAGGGAAATCACTCAGTCACTGTCTCCAAGTTCCTGTGATCACACTAGCGTCCACATACATTGAAAGCCCTGAAAAAGTGGACAACGTCCGGATCCCCAGTGCTTACCACGACCTAATGGAAGTATTCAGTAAAATAAAGGCAATTGGACTCCCTCCTCATTGCGATTACAACTGGTTATCGACTTGTTGCCTGGCGCACACCACTATGAAGGAGGGTTTTGCACCAAGGCTATATCCGGCCATCCACCTTTCCAGTGTCGGGTGGGGTTTTTCTAGAGAAGAAGGGGGGAGACTTACTTATCGAGGACTAAACAGATGTTGTGTCAAGTATCGTTACCACTGCCTCTTGTGCCAGCCACCCTGGAACAACTACGCACTGCAACCTGCAACCATCTTCGCGAAACTGGATTTACGCAGTCGTATAGCCTGGTCCGTATTCAAGAGGAGATGAGATGGAAGACAGGTTTTAGCACAACTTTGGGTCACTGAATATCAGGTCATGCCATATGGGCTTTCTAACCCTCCTTCAGTCTTCCAATGCCTAATTAACGTACGGGCTGTCGTGACATGCTGGGATGCTATGTGATGCTACATACTGTATGATAATCCTCATATACTCTAACTCCAGAGAAGAAACATGTACACCACGTTCATCAAGTTTTACAAAGACTCCTCCATCACCAGTTATGTCAAAACTGAGAAATGTGAATTCCACAGAACCACCATCACATTCCTGAGATACATAATCAGCCCCAAGGGACGTCCATGGACCAAGAGAAGGTCAAAGCAGTCGTAAACTGGCCCACACCCACATCCATCAAGGAATTACAGAGGTTCCTGGGATTCGCCAATTTCTATAGAAGATTCATTAGGAACTTCAGTTCCATCGCCAACCCCCTCACATCCCTGTTAAAGGGGAGACCCAAGCGTCTGCCATGGGAACCCACAGCCCAAATCGCTTTCGAGAAACTCAAGAAAGCCTTCACTACTGCACCCATCCTCAAGCATCCAGACCCGTCTAGACCATTCGTTGTGGAAGTTGATGCATCTGAGACCGGGGTAGGAGCCATTCTATCCCAGCGGTTCGGAGAAAGGCCCAGGCTCCATCTTGTGGCTTTCTTCTCACGGAAGCTTACCCCCACCGAGAGAAACTATGACGTGGGAGATCGTGAACTATTAGCCGTCAAGTTAGCGCTGGAGGAGTGGAGACATTGGTTAGAGGGGGCTACACATCCATTTGTCATTTTCACCAACCACAAGAACCTGGAATATCTGCACACCGCAAAGAGACTCACACCCCGCCAGTCCCGTCGGGCCTTGTTCTTCACCAGATTCAATTTCACACTATCGTACAGACCAGGGTCCAAGAACATAAAAGCGGATGCCCTATCTCGTCTTGGCCACTCAGAACGTGTCGACGATCACGAGGAGTACATCATCAACCCTTCCTACATCATCAATGCACTCGAGTGGGAGCTGAACCAAAAATTTGAGAAAATTCTCCAGTCACAAGTGCCAGTCAGTTGCCCCTCCACCAAACTTTTTGTACCCGAGGAGTACCGACAGGAACTCATTATCTGGGCACACACGGTACCCGGGACAGGGCATCCCAGGGCACAGCGTACACACCACCTCCTACGAGAAAAGTACTGGTGGCCCAATATGGAGAAGGATATATGGGTGGTGGTGGCATCCTCTTCATCTTGTGCGCAGAGAAAGATACCTCAGACAATACCAACGGGGAAGCTTATGCCCTTACCCATACCATAACGCCCATGGTCCCACATCTCGGTAGACTTCGTCATAGATTTGCCAAGGTCGCAAGAAAAAACCACAGTTCTAGTCACAGTAGACCGATTCTCTAAATCTGTACGTTCCGTTCTCCCCACAGCCTTTATGACAGCCGAACTCCTTTTGCAGCATGTTTTCAGATATTTTGGCATCCCAGAGGAGATTATCTGGGACAGGGGCCCACAGTTCACGTCCAGAGATTGTGGTCAAGCTTCATGACGAAGTTGGGGTAACAGTTAATCTCACCTCCGGATATCACCCCTAAGGCCAACAGACAAGTCGAAAGGATCAATCAGGAACTAGGGCGCTTCCTCCGTACCTTCTGTGCCGGTAACACCGAGGATTGGAGCAGCTTTTTGCCATGGGCCGAGTACGCCCAGAACTCACTACGCCATTCAGCCACCAATCTCACTCCGTTCCAGTGTGTACTAGGTTACCAACCACCATTGTTCCCCTGGAACGCAACTCCCACCACATCTCCTGCTGTATACCAATGGTTTGAACAGAGTGAGCACGTCTGGGCTGCGACCCGTCAATGCCTGAAAGAAACCACAGACACCTACAAGCGTAAAACAGACCGGGCGATAGGGTCTGGTTATCCACCAGAAACCTCAAACAACTTCATAGTTGTAAGAAATTAACCCCCAGATACACTGTACCATTCAAGATTCTCAAGCGAATCAACGAAGTAACTTACCATCTTGAACCATGCCACAGACGCATCTCCCCCTCCTTCCATGTCTCACAGCTCAAACCTGCTCAAGGGTCCACTAGCCACCAAAGTACCATCCAAAAATTTCCCGACACCTCTCGAGATCGAGGGACAACCGTCTTACCTTGTCAGGAAAATCATCAAGTCCAGACATAGGAGAGGGCAGCTGGAGTATTTGGTCGAGGGAGGGTTACGGACCTGAGGAACAATGCTGGGTTCCTAAACAGGATTTACTAGATCCGGAATTGATCAAAGACTTTGATGTAAGTTATCTTGATCTCCCAGGATGGTGGATGTTCTAACATCCACCAGCTCTTTGATGTCGCCATGGAGGAGTGGAAGAGGACTCCAGTGGCAACCTATGAAGCTCTGGTGAACCCATGCCCAAGAGGGTTAAGGAAATGCTGTAAATGGTGGCCACACAAAATATTGACACTTTGTGCCCAATTTGGACAACATTTGTTCCCAGTGGTTTAGACATTAATGGCTGTGTGTTTGTGTTTATTTTGAGGGGACAGCAAATTTACACTATTACACAAGCTGTACACTCACTACTTTACATTGTAGCAAAGTGTCATTTCTTCAGTGTTGTCACATGAAAAGATATAATCAAATATTTAGAAAAATATGTGAGGGTGTACTCACTTTTGTGAGATACTGTATATGTGGTAAATAAAGGTTTCTTATATATAAATTACACACAATCAGGAGCACGAGTAGAATACTTAATTAAAAGGATTTTCATGAATACCAAATTTCTTGTGTAAACACTGCGACAAATGATTTACACACAAACCCGTTCATATCCAGTTTTATAAATTCAATTAAATTCAATTAAATTTTATTTGTATAACGCTTTTACAATAGACATTCTCAAAGCAGCTTTACAGAAATATTAACACGGTATACAGATATTAAAGGTGTGAATTTATCCCAACTGAGCAAGCCACTGAGTGGCGACAGTAGCAAGGAAAAACTCCCTAAGATGTTTGAAGAGGAAGAAACCTTGAGAGGAACCAGACTCAGAAGGGAACCCATCCTCATCTGGGTAACAACAGATATTGTGAAAAAGTTCATTATTGACTTATATGAAGTCTGTATGGCCTTAGAAACAGCCGTAGTCCCAGCAGTCTGAATTGAGTAGATTAGAGCTCCATCCAGAGGCAGGACATCTGAAACGGAACCAAACGGGGACATCCGAAACAAAAATAAAGGAGGCACATTGTTAATTAGAATAAACAGATGATATTAAATCCTATTGTGATTCTGAATAATAAAATCCCACACATCATCTTTAATGTAATGAAAATGTGTTGCTGAAGAGTGTGTCATTGTGTCTCTGCAGATTGTGGGATTGTGATATCTCAGATGAAGGCTGTGCTGCTCTGGCTTCAACACTGAGATCAAACCACTCTCACCTGAGAGAACTGGATCTGTCTTCGAATAAACTAGGAGGCTCAAGAGTGAAGTGTCTCTCTGCTGGACTGGAGAATCCTCACTGTAAACGTGGAGATACTGAAGTAAGATCATCTCTCTTAGAGTCACATGACCTGCTCCTCAATTAGACACATTCTCTAATAGTGAGACTGAAGCAGAGGTTTTAGGTTCATCATCAATGTCCTGAGGAGGAAGATTGTTTCTTTTCACTGCACACTGATGATCTGTCACAGAGTCTTTGACATAATGTACGTATGTGAGACGCTGCAGCACAAAATGATAATCACACAAAACTGCAGCTCAGGCACAAACTAAATACACTGTGTGTGATGCAGGGTTTAAAAGCAGCAGGGAAATGGTGCAAATGATCTCAAAATAAAGAATTTAAAATTAAAATGAGAAGTTAATGTCATAGAACCAAAAGGTAAAAAAATTATGAAACATTTGATTTTTAAGAAAAATTGGATTACAATGAAAAGGGTTGCCAGATCTGCATTACAGAAGCAGCCCAATGGACTTCACTATAAATTTATCAGTCTCACACTTATTTACTTTTTTCCCTCTGGGGAACACAGACCACTGACGACTTTCCACCATCTTTCACAGTTGTTCTCTAACCTCTCCAGTTGTTTTCACTCCTTTACACCTATCAACACCCAAAGTATTATTTTAATGACTTTTGGGGTGATTTATCAATCTTTAGTAAAGTTGTGTGTAAATGTTTGCGTGAGTCAAACCCAACTTCGAATTTTCCAACCGGATTTTCAAGAGTCTCTGAAAGTCTGATTTTCTTCATACCGCTTTAATGATTAGTTTTATTTGTCTTAATTTATGGGTTTGTATTGACTCACTTTTTAAATATATTTCAATAAATAATAAATGCCAATAATATAAAAGATCTGATACTCACAAATTCTCTCAGTGGTGCTCTTAGTACCTGATCTAGTGAACTAGCATGATGATGTGTTTTTGATAGAAACTCCAAAGAACTTCTATATGTCGCTCTGGATAAAGGGGTCTGCTAAACGCTGTAAACATGTTTAAAATAAGCAATTTAAACTCAACAGAATATTATATATAATTACCACATATACTATATAATTGCAGTAATCCATGCAAATTATATAAGTTAAAGGCAAAATTATAATGGTTAAGTCTATGTTTACATTATAGTCTTGGAGCCAAGCTGAAAATGTAATAAATTACTATGCTGTAATGTATATGTTATAATTAATGACTTCTCCTTAAGTATAAAAGTACACACACTCAGGAGCACGAGTAGAATACTAATTAAGAGGATTTTTCATGAAAAATTTCTTGTGTAAACGCTATACAATGATTTACATACAAACCCTGTTCATATCCAGTTTTATAAATGAGGCACATTGTTAATTAGAATAAACAGATGATATTAAAATCCTCATGTCATTCTGAATAATAAAATCCCACGCGCCTTACGTAATGAAAATGTGTTGATGAAGAGTGTGTCATTGTGTCTCTGCAGGTTGTGGGGTTGTGTTGTCTCAGATGAAGGCTGTACTGCTCTGGCTTCGGCTCTGAGATCAAACCCTCACACCTGAGAGAACTGAATCTGTCTGGGAATAAACTAGGAGACTCCAGGAGTGAAGTGTCTCTCTGCTGGACTGGAGAATCCTCAATGTAAACTGGAGATACTGAAGTAAGATCATCTCTCTGAGGTCACTTGACCTGCTCCTCAGTAAGACACATTCTCTAATAGTGAGACTGAAGCAGAGGTTTTAGGTTCATCATCAATGTCCTGAGGAGGAAGATTGTTTCTTTTCACTGCACACTGATGATCTGTCACAGAGTCTTTGGGTCAGATGTACGTATGTGAGAAGCTGCAGCACAAAACATGACTTGATGCGACTTCAGTGTTGTGGGAATAAATTTAAGACACAGGAAAAACACAAGGGTAACAGAGTATGTAGTTTATTGAGAATCACTATCATACACATATTCTGGGGAGGCAATTGATCTTGTAGGAGAATAATTTGTAGGTGAAAGGTCATATGATACGTTTGTTGCAAAGCTACTATCATCATCAGAGGAAAGAATAAACGGGCCCTCCACAGAAGTTATTGGAAGAAATTTAGCTTCAGTTTGAGTGGAAGCATGAACATAGGTCATTGATGGAATTATATGATAAGCGGGAGAATAAGGAAACCCCGTGGGTACAGGTGAAGAGCAGAGACATTCCAGCAGAGCTGTAACATCGATGACCAAATAAGCCAGTTGATGGCATATATATATTCACCTAGGCCTGTTAGATTGAGCAGCCTAGAGAGAGAAAAATCCAGCTGCAGGTGGGCGTTGATCAGCTGGACGGAGATCACAGAGAAAGGATATAAAATTAGATAAAACAATAGTGGTAACACTTAAAATATATTCACATAAATACATATACAAGCACATGCAACGAATGTAGGAACAGGCATCAATGCATGACATGGAAAAAAGCATAAAATTGAAAAACACACTCATATGATGTTTTGAGAAAAACACACACACCCACACACTCACAGAAATGTTCAAGAGAAACACCACACACACACACACACACACACACACACATACAGTGGTGTGAAAAAGTGTTTGTCCCTTCCTCATTTCCCTGTTCCTTTTGCATGTTTGTCACACTTAAGTGTTTCGAACATCAAACCAATTTAAACAATAGTCAAGGACAACACAAGTAAACACAAAATGCAATTTGTAAATGAAGGTGTTTATTATTAAAGGTGAAAAAAATCCAAACCATCTTGGCCCTGTGTAAAAGTAAAGTGATTGCCCCCTTGTTAAAAACATACTATAAATGTGGTTGTCCACACCTGAGTTCAATTTCTCTAGCCACACCCAGGCCTGATTATTGCCACACCTGTTCACAATCAAGGCATCACTTAAATAGGAGCTGCTTGACACAGTAAGGTCCACCAGAAGATCCTTAAAGCTACACATCATGCCGAGACCCAAAGAAATTCAGGAACAATTGAGAAAGAAAGTAATTGAGATCTATCAGTCTGGAAAGGGTTATAAAGCCATTTCCAAAGCTTTGGGAATCCAGCGAACCACAGTGAGAGCCATTATCCACAAATGGCGAAGACATGGAACAGTGGCGAACCTTCCCAGGAGTGGCCGGCCCGCCCAAAATTACCCCAAGAACAGAGCGGAACGACTCATCCAAGAGGTCACAAAGACCCCACAACAACGTCCAAGAACTGCAGGCCTCACTTGCCTCAGTTAAGGTCAGCTTTCATGCCTCCACCATCAGGAAAAGACTGGGCAAAAATGGCCTGCATGGCAGAGTTCCAAAGAGAAACCACTGCTGAGCAAAAAGAACATCAAAGCTCGTCTCAATTTCTCCACAACACATCTTGATGATCCCCAAGACTTTTGGGACAACATTCTGTGGACCGATGAGACAAAAGTGGAACTCTTTGGAAGGTGTGTGTCCAAGTATATCTGGCGTAGAAGGAACACTTCGCATTTCATAAAAAAGAACATTATACCAACAGTAAAATATGGTGGTGGTAGTGTGATGGTTTGGGGCTGTTTTGCTGCTTCAGGACCTGGAAGACTTGCCGTGATAAAAGGAACTATGAATTCTGCTGTCTACCAAGAAATCCTGAAGGAGAATGTCGACCATCTGTTCGTGGTACTCAAGCTGAAACGAACTTGGGTTCTGCAGCAGGACAATGATCCTAAACACACCAGCAAGTCCACCACCGAATGGCTAGAAGAAAACAAAATGAAGACTTTGGAGTGGCTTAGCCAAAGTCCTGACCTGAATCCTATTGAGATGTTGTGGTATGACCTTAAAAGGCCGTTCATGCTCGAAAACCCTCTAATGTAACTGAATTAGAACAATCTCTGCAAAGATGAGTGGGCCAAAATTCCTCCAGGACGCTGTAAAAGCCTCATTGCACGTTATCGCGAAACGCTTGGTTGCAGTTTGTTGCTGCTAAGGGTGGCCCAACCAGTTATTAGGTTTAGGGGGCAATCACTTTTTCACACAGGGCCATGATGGTTTGGATTTTTTTTCACCTTTAATAATAAACACCTTCATTTACAAATTGCATTTTGTGTTTACTTGTGTTGTCCTTGACTATTGTTTAAATTGGTTTGATGTTCGAAACACTTAAGTGTACAAACATGCAAAGGAACAGGAAAATGAGGAAGGGGCAAACACCTTTTCACACCACTGTATATACTCACAGAATGTTTAAGAAGCACAAAAAATCATAAACATACTTAGAATTAGAGAAGAAATGTGTGCAACATTAACAATAAAAAAAATATATCTAACCCATAATGAATTGATGAAAATATCCAAATTGTTCAGGACAACGGGCAATGAGATGCGCACAGCTATATTAACAGAAGTGGGAATGGCAATGTTTAATAAATGAGGCACATTGTTAATTAGAATAAACAGATGATATTAAATCCTCATGTCATTCTTAATAATAAAATCCCACACATCATCTTTAATGTAATGAAAATGTGTTGATGAAGACTGTGTCATTGTGTCTCTGCAGGTTGTATAATTGTGATATCTCAGATGAAGGCTGTACTGCTCTGACTTCAGCTCTGAGATCAAACCCCTCACACCTGAGAGAACTGGAGCTGTCTCTGAATAATCTAGGAGACTCAGGAGTGAAGTGTCTCTCTGCTGTACTGGAGAATCCTCACTGTAAACTGGAGATACTGAAGTAAGATCATCTCTCTGAGAGTCACATGACCTGCTCCTCAGTAGGACAAATTCTCTAATAGTGAGACTGAAGCAGAGGTTTTAGGTTCATTATCAATGTCCTGAGGAGGAAGATTGTTTCTTTTCACTGCACACTGATGATCTGTCACAGAGTCTTTGGGTCAGATGTACGTATGTGAGAAGCTGCAGCACAAAACGTGACTTGATACGACTGCAGTGTGTCTAAAATTACTGTGAAATTTACTACAACACTGTAACTAATCACACAAAGTGCAGCTCAGACACAAACTAAATACACTGTGTGATGCAGGGTTTAAAAGCAGCAGGGAAATGGTGTAATGATTTCAAAATAAAAAAATTTTGATAAGGTAAAATTCATGATGAAACGTGATTTTTAATTAAAAATGAGTCAGTATGAAAAGGGTTGCCAGATTCGCTGTATAGAAGCAGCCCAATGGGCTTCACTATAAATTTATCAGTCTCACACTTACTTACTTTTTTCCCTCTGGGGAACACAGGCCACTGACGACCTTCCACCATCTTTCACGGTTGTTCTCTATCTTCTCCAGTTGTTTTCACTCCTTTAGACCTATCAACCCAAAAGTATTATTTTATTGACTTTGGGGGTCGTTTATCGATCTTTTAGTAAAGTTGTGTGTAAATGTTTGCGGAGTCAAACCAACCTCCGAATTTTCCCACCGGATTTACAAAAGTCTCTGAAAGTCTGGATTTTCTTCATACTCTTTTAATGATTCGTTTTATTTGTCTTAATTTATTGGTTTGTATTGCCTCACTTTTTAAAATATGCCAACAATATAAAACATCTGATATTCACAAATTGTCTCAATGGTGCTCTTAGTCCCTGATCTAGTGAACTAGCATGAGGATGTGTTTTTGATAGAAACTAATTGCCACGTCACCTGATCATGGCAGGCCTATAAATAGGCATGATTTTACACAAGCTTCAGATGCCAGTCACATGCAAGAGGCGCTCCCATAGTGTAATGCTAAACGCAATGTCAAAGTTCCCTTTGAAAGGTAACAACTGGTTTTCACAAAGAACTTCTATAAGTCGCTCTGGATAAAGGGGTCTGCTGAATGCTGTAAACATGTTTAAAATAAGCAATTTATACTCAAGAGGATATTCCAGATATATAATTGCAGTAATCCATGCAAATTATAAGTTAAGGCAAAATTATAATATTTAATGGTTAAGTCTATGGTTACTGATCAGAAGGTTGGGCCCTTGAGCCAGGTCCTTAAGCCTATCTGCTCCAGGGGGCGCTGTATCATGGCTGATCCTGCACTCTGAACCAAACTTCCTAACAAGCTGGGAAATGTGAAGAAAAGAATTTCACTGTGCTGTAATGTATATGTGATAAATAAAGGTTTCTTCTTATGTATAAATGTACACACACTCAGGAGCACGAGTAGAATACGAATTAAGAGGATTTCCCTGAAAACCAAATTTCTTGTGTAAACACTCGTACAAACGATTTACACACAAACCCGTTCATATCCAGTTTTATAAATGAGGTACATTGTTAATTAGAATAAACAGATGATATTAAATCCTCATGTCATTCTGAATAATAAAATCCCACACATCATCTTTAATGTAATGACAATGTGTTGATGAAGAGTGTGTCATTGTGTCTCTGCAGGTTGTGGAGGTGTGATATCTCAGATGAAGGCTGTGCTGCTCTGGCTTCAGCTCTGAGATCAAACCCCTCACACCTGAGAGAACTGGATCTGTCTGGGAATAATCTAGGAGACTCAGGAGTGAAGTGTCTCTCTGCTGTACTGGAGAATCCTCACTGTAAACTGGAGATACTGAAGTAAGATCATCTCTGTAGAGAGCCCACATGACCTGCTCCTCAGTAAGCTACACATTCTCTAATAGTGAGACTGAAGCAGAGGTTTTAGGTTCATCATCAATGTCCTGAGGAGGAAGATTGTTTCTTTTCACTGCACACTGGTGATCTGTCACAGAGTCTTTGGGTCAGATGTACGTATGTGAGAAGCTGCAGCACAAAACGTGACTTGATGCGACTGCAATGTGTCTAAAATTACTGTGAAATTTACTACAACACTGTAACTAATCACACAAACTGCAGCTCAGATACAAACTAAATACACTGTGTGATACAGGGTGAAATTCTTCTAGTAGAAATGTTGTACTGTTAGTGAGGATTCTTTCGATCTATCTATCGTTTATTTAAAATACAATCCACAAACTGAGTGTTACAAATATAAACTTCAGACTCAAAATTTATACTTTATATTTTTATATAAAAATACAAAAAATTTTAATACATTTTTTTTATACTTTATATTTTGTTTTTCCAAAACAGAAGAGAACCCATTACACACACACCGGAATATATATTAATTTAGGACTAAATTACGTGTTTTGTGCATCCATAAAAAATATATATATATATATATATATATATATATATATATATATATATATATATATAAATAATATTCATGCATTACTTTTATGAATGCACAAAAAAACGGAATTAAACTCCAGTCCTAAATTAATAATAAAATCTCACTTTCACTGCACCTTGTAGTTTCTGTTACTCACTGTCTTTAGGAATATTATTTTACTTGTGTTTACGTGTGGTTTCTGTTACTCAGTGTCTTTAGGAATATTATTTGTGTTTACTAGTGTTTTAATTAGACCTTACAGATCTTACTCGTGCTACACTGTGTATCAGAGCGTCTACACTGCGCGTGATCAGCAACGCGGCCTCGTTACTAACACGTCACTTCCGTTATAATAAACGACAGAATTTACACTGCAAGCGCACAAATACAACATATAATGACAATAAACTTAAATTAAACTAAACCTTTTAAGCAGCTTGCACCAGTTTCCCCGCCCCTCACACACAGTGGAGCATGTTGGACATAATCATAACTTTGTGCTCGTGCAGCACTGTTTGATCTTCGCGGTGTTTAATATAAAACGCCCCCCCTGCCTTAGAGGATTTCTCCTCCATCTGATGGAGACTGAGGTCATGTTGGAAATAAAAGATAACGTTCACAAATAGCAAACTGAAGAAAGTCATTGTCGGTGACTCGGGTGTCTGCTAATGCTAGCGTGCGAATGACGTCATGCGCGTCTACTAGGAAGCGGATTATACTTCCAGTTAGTAAAAAACGTGCTAGTGTTCTATTTGAGACGATATTACCTTTCTAAAGTCCACACACTAGACAGTAGAGTACATAGTTCATAGTGGAATGTGTGTAAAATAAGACAAACACATTCTGCATAAATAGAACAGTCAGACTTGTTCTTATCAGTACTGAATAAACCATTTAAACATTCACACTATCTCTCTCTCTCTCTCTCTCTCTCTCTCTCTTTCTCTCTCTCTCTCTTGCTCTTCCTCTCTCTGTCTCTCTCTCTCTCACACACACACACTCCACTCATTTCAAGATACATAAAGTATTTCTTGATGTTCATAAACTGAGAGAGTGAAGAGTGTGTCATTGTGTCTCTGCAGGTTGTGGGGTTGTGGTATCTCAGATGAAGGCTGTGCTGCTGTGGCTTCAGCTCTGAGATCAAACCCCTCACACCTGAGAGAACTGAATCTGTCTGGGAATAATCTAGGAGACTTGGGAAGGAAGTGTCTCTCTGCTCTGAAGTGAGTAATGATATTTTTTAGACAAAAACAAATAAATTAAAAGATTGATTAGCATTATTTTGTACATTAGTCTACAATACAGAGTCTACAAAATGTCAGCACTGAGTGCATGAGAGTGATTGTAAATTAACACCTGGTCTCCTTGTGACACCCTGCTATCTCTGACTTCATACTGCTGCTTTTGTCTGAATAAGATGATCTCGACTTTTCCCCGTTTCTGATCAGCAGCAGATTTTCTTCTCCACTCTCATAAAAGACAATTAAAATCATCATCTTTGATGCCACACTGCTACAAATCTTTTATTTAAGGAGTCACTTTACTCTGACACTCCTTCCAGCACTCCACCTCCACACCGTGTCTTCTGTCATTCCTGTAAAGTTCCCCTCTGCTTGTTCTTAACGTCTGCACTTAAATACACGTGTAGAACAAGAGATCAAACACACAGCAGTGATCACTGTTTTAAACATAAAGCTCTACAGCCTGTGATTGTATAAGAGCAGTGATGTGATGGTAAATATCTGCTCATGTTCCTGTTAGATCTTGTGGAAGTTCTCATCTGTTCTAGCTAAATGTTCTAACAAATGTATTCTATAAGAATGAAGGAATGTTGAATGATTATGAACAGGAGATGATAATGTTTTCCTTGCAGCAGAGATGATTACATGCAGTTGATCATGAAGTACCACAGTTTAGATTTTGGTTATTAATCCAATTATCTGTCTTTTACATTTTAATAGACTATACACACCTGATGACTGAGTAGAACGACCTGTGATCCCTGGACAAAATTTCCTCAATCCCAATGAAAGCCTGAAGGATTATTTGGAACAGCAGGTGAAAAACCACACGAACTCCAGCTGGACCCAGTCAGTGGAAGATGGAGCTGAAATGGACAGGAACAGTTTCATGGCATTGGTGGGATTCTCACCTGACAGGATTAGCATCTGAGGAGTTTATGTGAAGAAGCCCCTGGGAGACTCACTACAAGTCACATTTATCACTCTGTCCTTTAGTTGGTGTTTAATATAGTGTAGATGTTTTGGTTCCAGGATCAGATCTAATCTGTGCTTTATTTTCTCTGATATCTGATCCCAATTTCTTTGCTAGTATCAGCTGATCATACCCGGTATGGGATCAGTGCCATCTCTATTACTTAAGTATACTGTCACGAACTCGCCGGCGCGCATGCACGAACCAGAGCAAGCATGTGCTGGCGAGTTGCATAGGAACCATGGAGACTTTGTATACAGTGGACATGTGCGTTTGTTTCTGTTTTGTCTCCGCCTTGTTTGATTATTGGTGGAGATGCGAGGGCGCGTCTCAGTTGTTACCAGCTGTCAGCGTTTAAGTTAAATGACAGTAGTTATTTAAACCCCTCGCATTGCTGCAGTATTAGATTGAAATTTTGTGCAGTATTAGATAGAAAGCAGTTACATGTGTAACAGTAATGTTTCCATGCCCTGCTCTGGTTTCCTCGTTCATGCCTCGGTTCTAGTTAATGTGTAACTGTGTAAATGTTCTAAGCGGTAGCGTTTCCATGACATGTTCTAGCTTCGTGTTACATGCCTTAGTTCTAATTCGATGATAGATGAGTATGTGATTAAAAGTTTGAACAGTGCCACGTGTTAATGTTTCCATGCCCTGCTCTGGCTTCATGTTTCATGCCTCAGTTCTAGTTAAATGATAGATGTTTAAACGAGTTAAACGTGGTAGTGTTTCCATGCCCTGTTTAAGTTGCATGTTTCTTGCTTCAGTTTAAGTTTTATGTTTAGACCTTGTTTCCCGTTTTTTTGTACGCTGACTTTAGATGTCCATAAACACGTGAACCAGCACTTGCTTCCTGTAAAGTGTCGTTACATAACATATACACTACTTGCAATATTTTGCGTAATTGTGTCAGTCAAATACAGTACATTTTGAAGAAGTGAATATGTTGTATCTTTGTATTAGACTACAACTTGAAAAAAAAACACAAAAAAAAAAAAACCCTGGAGCGTTTCTTATTACAAAACTTCTGAACAAGTCTGATTTAATTTTTAAATCAGTCAAAATTATGTCAACAATACGTTGTGTGTATGTGTGTGTGTTTTAAAAGCTGGGTATTCTGGGTATAAACAGATAATATAAATACATAAATTCAGAAAACACATGAATACTTAATGTCGTAAATAATATGCAAATACATATTAAATGTAAAGTAAAATAAATATGATTAGAATGCATTTTTCTTTTGATAGCTTTGCCAATTTGGCATCCACTTACGATCTCCCCTTGACACATTTCTTACGGTACTTTCAAATACGGAATTTCGTTTCTAGATGTTTTCCTGATTTCCTTCTGCTCCTCCTGAACAGGCCTGGGAAGACCTGTTTTCAAATAACCCGCATCAGAGAGGAATGATTTCTAAGATTTATCATTTTATTTTGACGCAAGGTAGTGGGTCGAGTAATAAAATTAGGAATGCGTGGGAAACGGAATTAGGAGTACAAATAAGTGAGGAGTGTTGGGAACATGCTATAGGGAGGGTACAGACTACCACTTCTTGTGCTCGTCTTGGAGTTATACAGTTCAAAGTTTTAAATAGAGTCCATTTGTCCAAGTCGAGATTGTCTGTGATGTATCCGGATGTTGAGTACAAGTGTGATAAATGCCATGGATCTCCCTGTCATCTTGGCCATATGTTTTTCTTCTGCCCTGACCTCCATGGTTTTTGGTATGGCTTTTTTACCATCATGTCCACTATTCTCAGGGTAGATTTAAAGCCTTGCCCATTGATTGCGATATTTGGGATTCCTCAAACTTCAATTCCTTTGAGCTTGATACAAAAGGATGTTATTGCTTTCACATCCCTTATAGCAAGACGTTCCCTACTGTTACATTGGAAGTCTGCTAAATACCCATCTATCTCCCAGTGGATAAAGTAGGTGATGTTTTTTCTGAAACTCGAGAAAATAAGATATACGATGAATGGTTGTACAGATAAGTTTTTTCATAAATGGCATCCCTTTGTGAAGCTACTTTTATGGAGTTACAGACACTAAATTACTTATAGGTTCGTGCCTGTTGTTGAATTTTATAATATCTCTATAACCAGCGACAGTTAATGGGTAGCCATGATGAACCGGAGGGGTGGGTTGTGGGTTCAATTTGGTTTTTCTTTGTATAAAAAGAAAAAAATCTGTGAATATTTACTGCTGTTGCTAATTTTGTATTTTTGGGAAATGGTGGGGAGGACAGAACAGAAAAGGCAATTTAGATAGGCTTAGTAGTAGAAATGTTATGCAGAAATGTATAGCAGAAATGTTTAACAGAACTGGTTTAGCAAAAATTGTTCAGTAGAAATGTAGAAATGTTCTGTGAGAAATGTTCATCAGAAGTTCAGCAGAAATGTTCAATAAAAATGACTTATAAAAAAGAATGCATTTTCTGTCTGGATGGATTTGAGTCTCATTCCAGTTTATGTAGTAATTAAACTCAACATTGCAAAGACAGAAAGATTCTTTTTGAGCAACACGTAGATGAGTGTGAACTTTTCTTGTTGCTGGTATGTTTGTTGTGGTTTTTTAAAAATATATTATTATTTAAATGATTCTTTTTTTCCTGATCATACTGACACATTTTTTAGGAAACAAATCTTGGGGAAAGTCAGGTTATTACAGACATGCTAACACTTTTTGACTTTTTGAGCTACTTTTAATAGGACCGGCCAAAGATCTACCTACACTAAATTTGCAAAAATATATATCACACCTTCAGGGTCCGGGTTCGATTCCGCCGGAAATGTGTGTTGCGGAGTTTGCATGTTCTCCGTGTGCGAGGGTTTTTCCGGTACTCCGGTTTCCTCCCCCAGTCCAAAGACATGCATGGTAGGTTGATTGGCAGCTTGGTAAATTGTCCGTAGTGTATGAATGGGTGTGTGAGTGTGTATGTGATTGTGCCCTGCGATGGACTGGCACCCTGTCCAGGGTGTACCCCGCCTTGTGCCCGATGCTTCCTGGGATAGGCTCCAGGTTCCCCGCGACCCTGAA
>JAAGNN010000119.1:0-21997 GCA_012411365.1 Ameiurus melas
CTCAGCGTTATGCCCCAACTTGCTAGCACTTACTTTAAAACTGCAGTAAATGTGCTACAATTAGGGTGACTTTCAGCCGAGAAACATCGCAGGACTCACACAAAGTAAGTAATGTCAAATACACAGATGAGACTGCCCCAAAGAGTAGCACTTATTGATGAAATCAGTGCTTCTATTTCAAGTAATGTAATGGTGTTTTATTTGGAAAGTATTGGTTATACCCGAGCATGGTCCCACGCGCTGTAGCTTATGTGTGTCAGGATGGCACTGTGCATAGAAAGAACCAACTCCACTGCTTTGTTGCCGAAATACCTGACAGCAGGTCCCGAAGTGAGCCTATACTTTTCTCAAACAAATTGCATGGGAATACGTTCAGACATTGGTCGACGATGAAGCAAGGCTGTTTTATGTAGTTGTTATGCGAGTGGTTAGGCGATGAGGGACCAGAAATCCATTGGGGTCTCCCCGCGCAGGTTCGACTCCTGCCAACTACGTCTGAAGTTTGGTTTGCCTTTCAGACAGGCCAGTACTTGCGCTAGATGTGTGACAATCTTCCTCACTGTGCATTAATTGCTGTTCACAGTTGTTACATACCTGCTACTGAGAATTTGCCAATTGAACAAATGCAATGCTTTTCATTCTGAGTCCGGTGTCATTCCAATGAATGTTCAGGATCTGCCCAGCATCAAAATGAAAAGGGACAATAGCTCTGATGGTAGTTCATGTGAAGAAAAAAACAAACAAACAAACACACAGTTGGCAGAATAAATTTCACCAAATTCACTGGGAACAGTTCAACTTAATCTGTATGAAGTGAAAAAATGTCACCGTTTCAACATTTCATATAATTGCTGTCACTGAAAGGTATCAAGGCTTTCAGAAAATCACATTAAAACTGAAGTATATGTGATACAATTGGGGTAACATCCAGAGATACATTGCAGCAGTCACAGAAGACAGTAATTTCATATTATTGCTGTCACTGAAAGGTATCAAGGCTTTCAGAAAATCACATTAAAACTGAAGTATATGTGATACAATTGGGGTAACATCCAGAGATACATTGCAGCAGTCACAGAAGACAGTAAAGTCAAATACACAGAGGAGACCGCCCCAACGAGAAGCACTTACGAATGTAATGCAAATCAAGTTGCTCCTATTTGAAGTAATCGAATTGTGATTTCTTTTGAAAGTATTGGATGTTGTCCAAACTGTTTAACGTTTAATACATTGTAAACAAAAATATAGTATCTTTAGTTGATTGAATCACCCAACATCACCCCAACAAATAGTACTTACCATTCAGGAAGGTCAGAGCCATTGATAGGATATCAACGGTGACAATAAGACAGATAGGTGGTCTACTTCTTTGCATCTTCTCCTGCCATGTTTACCATGACAAATGTAATCAGTGCATGCCTGCTTTCCTAGAAGTTGTCCACTGAGAGTTTACCAGTTGACCACTTTTTCATTCTGAGGGGCCTGAGTCAAGTGATGTTCATTGCAATGCTTGGAGTCTGATCGTAAATTGAGATGATTCACAGTCCAACCCACAGAAGCCAATGTGACAATAGAAGTGATGATGGCAGATCACTCCTTGTGAATGAACCAGGTCATTCACACGTTGACGAAGCAGTTATCACGCTAGGTTGAGAGTAGGTACACAGCCAAATGATGCTCTCACTCGATGTATTAAAAAGTATTGCTCTAAGAGATTTCAACACATGTTTCACTAAGCATATGTGCAAGATTTTTAATAGATATTTATAAAGAGAAACACTTTAGTTAGAATCTCAACAACAATGAATGTGATTATAGTTTCACACTCCACATTTGTGGTGTCCAAATTCACTGAAAGTTGCCCCAGCTTGTTAGCACTTACTTTAAAACTGCAGTAAATGTGCTACAATTAGGGTGACTTTCAACCGAGCATCGCAGGACTCACACAAAGTAAGTAATGTCAAATACACAGCTGAGACTGCCCCAAAGAGTAGCACTTATTGATGAAATCAGTGCTTCTATTTCCTGTAATGTAATGGTGTTTAATTTGGACAGTATTGTCTGTCAAACTACGAATGAGAACTTGCATTAAACCTGCATTAAAAGTCTTCTTGATTCAAATCCAGACTGTGCACAGCAGATTGGCAGTCCATCAACTTAACCTATTGCTGACATAACTCACACTTGTGAAATTACATGCCAGTCTGTGGGGGGGTGGAGAATAAAGGAGGATGTGATGCACATTGTTTGCCATTGCAATTCTAGCTTTTCATGTTTCTCCACCCACACTTGTTCTGTCTCATGGATCTGTCCAGAGCCTGTCACCTGTAGGCCTTGTATGTGAGACAGACGCTGCACCCAAGCCAGAGGTTGTTGTAAAGTGGAGGCAAAACAACCTGCTCTGCGATGAGGGTGGGACTCGAACCCACGGCGTGCAGAGCACAATGGATTAGCAGTCCATCGCCTTAACCTCTCGGCCACCTCATCCGAAAGCCTTTTCCCAGATCCTCACAAATAAAATTTTTGCCTAGCATGATACACTTTAACAAACATGTGTTGTGAAGGTCAGACTTTGACTGATCCCTGTTCCTCAAATCAGACATGGTGCTCACTCACACCTGATTGTTATGCCATAGACTGAAAACACCTGACACTGATTTCCCCTTCAAACTAACAGCTCACGCTTATACCCCAACTTGCTAGCACTTACTTTAAAACTGCAGTAAATGTGCTACAATTAGGGGTGACTTTCGACGAGAAACATCGCAGGACTCACACAAAGTAAGTAATGACAAATACACAGATGAGACTGCCCCAAAGAGTAGCACTTATTGATGAAATCAGTGCTTCTATTTCAAGTAATCTAATTGTGCTTTATTTGGAAAGTATTGGCTATACCCGAGCATGGTCCACGACACTGTAACCTAAGTGTGTCAGGATGGCCGAGCGGTCTAAGGCGCTGCGTTCAGGTCGCAGTCTCCCCCTGGAGGCGTGGGTTCAAATCCCATTTCTGACATTTGGTTCCTTTGCTGCACCTCTGATGAGGGGGTATTGGGCTGTTCCTGAGAGCTTGTTTAAATAAATGCCCCTGCATAGTTTGGAATTTCCTTTGCATAGTTTTTTGGGTCTTTTTAGTCAGGATGGTCGAGTGGTCTAAGGCGCTGTGTTAAGGTTTCAGTCTCTTCTGGAGGTGTGGGTTCAAATCCCACTTCTGACATGCTGCACTTTGTTGATAAGACTGTTCATAATGTAGTTGACATGCTGGGGTGCAGTTGAGTCGGGCAGGTGTGGTTAGTGTGAATGTGATCTCACGGCAGGTGTTGGGTTTAGTTTGATTACCTGCCTTATTCATGTGCTTGTGTTTCCTGAGGGCGTCGCTCGTGATTGTGTTTATATATGTATGATTGTGTTTATACAACTTAAACACCGGTCTTACCACTAGACAACCAAGGATGAAAACCAAGAAAATGGTGGCCTCTACACTGGTTATGCTGGCCAGTGTCTTCCATCAAAGCTCATAGAAAATCACATGAGCATCCCACAGGACCATGGAGCAGTAAGAAGGTGGCTTGGTCTGAGGAATCATGTTTTCTTTCACACGTTGTACAGCTTAGGGTTAATAATAATAATAATAATAATAATAATAATAAACTTTATTGGGGTTAGAAATGGCTCGAAAAGGCTTGAAAAGACGCTTTGCCCAGGAGTTACACTTAATCGGTCTTACGCTCAATTCCTGGTAAGGCTTGAAAAGGACGCTTGGCCAAGGGGTTGCACCTTAATCCTTGTCTTACGCTCCATTCCTGGTAAGGCTTGTAAAGACGCTTTGGCCAAGGAGTTGCACTTAAGCCTTGTCTTACGCTCCATCCCTGGAAAGGCTTGTAAAGACGGTCCAATAGAATGGTTAGAGCCCGCTGCTCAACCATTCACACTAAATGTAAGCTAACAACTAAACTGTATTATCTCTCTTAAAAATACTAGAAATGTATTAAATGGTAAAACAGGATATTTGCTGGAATGCAACTACTGACGCCGCTGGTGAGTGGCGTAGCTCCTTTGAGTTAAATGTTTTGTAACTGTGTTTTACGTCAAGTATTAAATGATGTGTATTAACCGTTGCACCCTTGAGCAGTAAGAAGGTGGCTTGGTCTGAGGAATCACGTTTTCTTTCACATCATGTACAGCTTAGGGTTGGGGTTAGAAATGGCTTGAAAAGGCTTGAAAAGACGCTTGGCCAAGGAGTTGTACACTTGTTGCTACTTGTTCTCTCCATTCCTGCTAAGGCTTGGAAAAGATGCTTGGCCAAGGTAAGAAGGTAAGAAGGTAAGAAGGTGGCTTGGTTATGCCATAGACTGAAAACACCTGACACTGATTTCCCCTTCAAACTAACAGCTCACGCTTGTACCCCAACTTGCTAGCACTTACTTTAAAACTGCAGTAAATGTGCTACAATTAGGGTGACTTTCAGCCGAGAAACATCGCAGGACTCACACAAAGTAAGTAATGTCAAATACACAGATGAGACTGCCCCAAAGAGTAGCACTTATTGATGAAATCAGTGCTTCTATTTCAAGTTATGTAATGGTGTTTTATTTGGAAAGTATTGGTTATACCCGAGCATGGTCCACGACGCTGTAGCTTATGTGTGTCAGGATGGCACTGTGCATAGAAAGAACCAACTCCACTGCTTTGTTGCCGAAATACCTGAGCAGGGTCCCTAAGTGAAGCCTATACTTTTCTCAAACAAATTGCATGGGAATACGTTCAGACATTGGTACGCGATGAAGCAAGGCTGTTTTATGTAGTTGTGGCAGTGGTTAAGGCGATGGACTAGAAATCCATTGGGGTCTCCCCGCAGGTTCGACTCCTGCCAACTACGTCTGAAGTTTGGTTTGCCTTTCAGACAGGCCAGTACTTGGCTAGCATTAGTGACAATCTTCCTCACTGTGCATTAATTGCTGTTCACAGTTGTTACATACCTGCTACTGAGAATTTGCCAATTGAACAAATGCAATGCTTTTCATTCTGAGTCCGGTGTCATTCCAATGAATGTTCAGGATCTGCCCAGCATCAAAATGGAAAGGGACAATAGCTCTGATGATAGTTCATGTGAAGAAAAAAAAACAAACACACAGTTGGCAGAATAAATTTCACCAAACTCACTGGGAACAGTTCAACTTAATCTGTATGAAGTGAAAAAATGTCACCGTTTCAACATTTCATATAATTGCTGTCACTGAAAGGTATCAAGGCTTTCAGAAAATCACCGTAAAACTGAAGTATATGTGATACAATTGGGGTAACATCCAGAGATACATTGCAGCAGTCACAGAAGACAGTAATTTCATATTATTGCTGTCACTGAAAGGTATCAAGGCTTTCAGAAAATCACATTAAAACTGAAGTATGTGTGATACAATTGGGGTAACATCCAGAGATACATTGCAGCAGTCACAGAAGACAGTAAAGTCAAATACACAGAGGAGACCGCCCCAACGAGGAGCACTTACGAATGTAATGCAAATCAAGTTGCTCCTATTTGAAGTGTCCGAATTGTGATTTCTTTTTGAAAGTATTGGATGTTGTCCAAACTGTTTAACGTTTAATACATTGTAAACCAAAAATATAGTATCTTTAGTTGATTGAATCACCCAACATCACCCCAACAAATAGTACTTACCATTCAGGAAGGTCAGAGCCATTGATAGGATATCAACGGTGACAATAAGACAGATAGGTGGTCTACTTCTTTGCATCTTCTCCTGCCATGTTTACCATGACAAATGTAATCAGTGCATGCCTGCTTTCCTAGAAGTTGTCCACTGAGAGTTTACCAGTTGACCACTTTTTCATTCTGGGGGGCCTGAGTCAAGTGATGTTCATTGCAATGCTTGGAGTCTGATCGTAAATTGAGATGATTCACAGTCCAACCCACAGAAGCCAATGTGACAATAGAAGTGATGATGGCAGATCACTCCTTGTGAATGAACCAGGTCATTCACACGTTGACAGGCAGTTATCACGCTAGGTTGAGAGTAGGTACACAGCCAAATGATGCTCTCACTGATGTATAAAAAGTATTGCTCTAAGAGATTTCAACACATGTTTCACTAAGCATATGTGCAAGAATTTTAATAGATATTTATAAAGAGAAACACTTTAGTTAGAATCTCAACAACAATGAATGTGATTATAGTTTCACACTCCACATTTGTGGTGTCCAAATTCACTGAAAGTTGCCCCAGCTTGTTAGCACTTACTTTAAAACTGCAGTAAATGTGCTACAATTAGGGTGACTTTCAGCCGAAAACTCATCAGGACTCACACAAAGTAAGTAATGTCAAATACACAGCTGAGACTGCCCCCAAAGAGTAGCACTTATTGATGAAATCAGTGCTTCTATTTCCTGTAATGTAATGGTGTTTAATTTGGACAGTATTGTCTGTCAAACTACGAATGAGAACTTGCATTAAACCTGCATTAAAAGTCTTCTTGATTCAAATCCAGACTCTGCACAGCAGATTGGCAGTCCATCAACTTAACCTATTGCTGACATAACTCACACTTATGAAATTACATGCCAGTCTGTGGAGTCTGTGGAGAATAAAGAGGATGTGATGCACATTGTTTGCCATTGCAATTCTAGCTTTTCATGTTTCTCCACCCACACTTGTTCTGTCTCATGGATCTGTCCAGAGCCTGTCACCTGTAGGCCTTGTATGTGTGAGACAGACTGCACCCAAGCCAGAGGTTGTTGTAAAGTGGAGGCAAAACAACCTGTCTCGCGTTGAGGTGGGACTCGAACCCACGTGCAGAGCACAATGGATTAGCAGTCCATCGCCTTAACCTCTCGGCCACCTCATCCGAAAGCCTTTTCCCAGATCCTCACAAATAAAATTTTTGCCTAGCATGATACACTTTAACAAACATGTGTTGTGAAGGTCAGACTTTGACTGATCCCTGTTCCTCAAATCAGACATGGTACTCACTCACACCTTTGATTGTGCGCACTACGAAAACACCTGACACTGATTTCCCCTTCAAAATAAAACTGCTAACAGCTCGCTTCCCCCAACTTGCTAGCACTTACTTTATAACTGCAGTAAATGTGCTACAATTAGGGTGACTTTCAGCCGAGAAACATCGTAGGACTCACACAAAGTAAGTAATGACAAATACACAGATGAGACTGCCCCAAAGAGTAGCACTTATTGATGAAATCAGTGCTTCTATTTCAAGTAATCTAATTGTGCTTTATTTGGAAAGTATTGGCTATACCCGAGCATGGTCCACGACACTGTAGCTTAAGTGTGTCAGGATGGCCCGGGGTCTAAGGCGCTGCGTTCAGGTCGCGGTCTCCCCTGGGCGTGGGTTCAAATCCCATTTCTGACATTTGGTTCCTTTGCTGCACCTCTGATGAGGGGGTATTGGGCTGTTCCTGAGAGCTTGTTTAAATAAATGCCCTGCATAGTTTGGAATTTCCTTTGCATAGTTTTTGGGTCTTTTAGTCAGGATGGTCAAGTGGTCTAAGGCGCTGTGTTAAGGTTTCTTCCATCAAAACACGAAACTGCACAGGACAGTGGAGCAGTAAGAAGGTGGCTTGGTCTGAGGAATCACGTTTTCTTTCACATCATGTACAGCTTAGGGTTTGGGGTTAGAAATGGCTTGAAAAGGCTTGTAAAGCCGCTTGCCAAGGAGTTGCACTTAAGCCGTGTCTTACGCTCCATTCCTGCTAAGGCTTGTAAAGACAGTCCGATAGAATGGTTAGGCCACGCCGCTCAGCCATTCACACTAAATGTAAGCTAACGACTAAAGTGTATTATCTCTCTTAACATACTAGAAATGTATTTAATGGTAAAAGGGATATAAGGCTTGAAAAGGCTTGAAAAGACGCTGCTCCCAGGAGTTGCACTTAAGCCTTGTCTTACTCTCCATTCTTGGTAAGGCTTGTAAAGCCGCTTGGCCAAGGAGTTGCACTTAAGCCTTGTCTTACGTCCATTCCTGGTAAGGCTTGTAAAAGACGCTTGCGCGGGAAATGACCAAAACATAAAAAGCCAAGGAATTGCACTTAAGCCTCGTCTCATGGTTCTTTCGCGTGGTGTGCAAAAGAATAGAGCACCGGTGTTAGCAAACAGACTCCCCGTCGGGAATCGAACCCGGTCTTCCGCGTGACAGGCGGAGATACCGTCCACTATACTAACAGGAAATCCTACTTACGCACTGAAAGACGGTTGTGGGAGCGCGCCGAATCCTTACCACTAGACAACCAGGGACGAAAACCAAGAAAAATGGTGGCCTCTACACTAGCTATGCTGGCCAGTTTCTTCCATCAAAAGCTCATAGAAACTGCACATGAGCATCAGCACAGGACAGTGGAGCAGTAAGAAGGTGGCTTGGTCTGAGGAATCACGTTTTCTTTCACATCATGTACAGCTTAGGGTTGGGGTTAGAAATGGCTTGAAAAGGCTTGAAAAGATGCTTGGCCAAGGAGTTGCACTTAAGCCCTGTCTTACGCTCCATTCCTGCTAAGGCTTGTAAAGAGCGGTCCAATAGAATGGTTAGGCCGCTGCCTCAACCATTCACACTAAATGTAAGCTAACGACTAAAGTGTATTATCTCTCTTAACATACTAGAAATGTATTTAATGGTAAAACGGGATATTTCCTGGAATTCCTGACTGCTACCGCTGGTGAGTGGGTAGCTCCTTTGAGTTAAATGTTTTGTAACTGTGTTTTACGTCAAGTATTAAATGATGTGTATTAACCGTTGCACCCTTTGAGCAAGTAAGAAGGTGGCTTGGTTATGCCATAGACTGAAAACACCTGACACTGATTTCCCCTTCAAACTAACAGCTCACGCTTATGCCCCAACTTGCTAGCACTTACTTTAAAACTGCAGTAAATGTGCTACAATTAGGGTGACTTTCAGCCGAGAAACATCGGCAGGACTTACACAAAGTAAGTAATGTCAAATACACAGATGAGACTGCCCCCAAAGAGTAGCACTTATTGATGAAATCAGTGCTTCTATTTCAAGTAATGTAATGGTGTTTTATTTGGAAAGTATTGGTTATACCCCGCGGCATGGTCCACGCACGCTGTAGCTTATGTGTGTCAGGATGGCACTGTGCATAGAAAGAACCAACTCCACTGCTTTGTTGCCGAAATACCTGGAGCAGGGTCCCTAAGTAAGCCTATACTTTTCTCAAACAAATTGCATGGGAATACGTTCAGACATTGGTCGACGATGAAGCAAGGCTGTTTTATATAATTGTGCGGCAGTGGTTAAGGCGATGGACTAGAAATCCATTGGGGTCTCCCCGCGCGGGTTCGACTCCGCCAACTACGTCTGAAGTTTGGTTTGCCTTTCAGACAGGCCAGTACTTGGCTAGCATTAGTGACAATCTTCCTCACTGTGCATTAATTGCTGTTCACAGTTGTTACATACCTGCTACTGAGAATTTGCCAATTGAACAAATGCAATGCTTTTCATTCTGAGTCCGGTGTCATTCCAATGAATGTTCAGGATCTGCCCAGCATCAAAATGAAAGGGACAATAGCTCTGATGATAGTTCATGTGAAGAAAAAAACAAACAAACACACAGTTGGCAGAATAAATTTCACCAAATTCACTGGGAACAGTTCAACTTAATCTGTATGAAGTGAAAAAATGTCACCGTTTCAACATTTCATATAATTGCTGTCACTGAAAGGTATCAAGGCTTTCAGAAAATCACATTAAAACTGAAGTATATGTGATACAATTGGGGTAACATCCAGAGATACATTGCAGCAGTCACAGAAGACAGTAATTTCATATTATTGCTGTCACTGAAAGGTATCAAGGCTTTCAGAAAATCACATTAAAACTGAAGTATATGTGATACAATTGGGGTAACATCCAGAGATACATTGCAGCAGTCACAGAAGACAGTAAAGTCAAATACACAGATGAGACGCGCCCCAACGAGAAGCACTTACGAATGTAATGCAAATCAAATTTGCTCTATCCGAAATAATCGAATTGTGATTTCTTTTGAAAGTATTGGATGTTGTCCAAACTGTTTAACGTTTAATACATTGTAAACAAAAATATAGTATCTTTAGTTGATTGAATCACCCAACATCACCCCAACAAATAGTACTTACCATTCAGGAAGGTCAGAGCCATTGATAGGATATCAACGGTGACAATAAGACAGATAGGTGGTCTACTTCTTTGCATCTTCTCCTGCCATGTTTACCATGACAAATGTAATCAGTGCATGCCTGCTTTCCTAGAAGTTGTCCACTGAGAGTTTACCAGTTGACCACTTTTTCATTCTGAGGGGCCTGAGTCAAGTGATGTTCATTGCAATGCTTGGAGTCTGATCGTAAATTGAGATGATTCACAGTCCAACCCACAGAAGCCAATGTGACAATAGAAGTGATGATGGCAGATCACTCCTTGTGAATGAACCAGGTCATTCACACGTTGACAGGCAGTTATCACGCTAGGTTGAGAGTAGGTACACAGCCAAATGATGCTCTCACTGATGTATTAAAAAGTATTGCTCTAAGAGATTTCAACACATGTTTCACTAAGCATATGTGCAAGAATTTTAATAGATATTTATAAAGAGAAACACTTTAGTTAGAATCTCAACAACAATGAATGTGATTATAGTTTCACACTCCACATTTGTGGTGTCCAAATTCACTGAAATTCCCCCCAGCTTGTTAGCACTTACTTTAAAACTGCAGTAAATGTGCTACAATTAGGGTGACTTTCAGCGAGCAACATCGCAGGACTCACACAAAGTAAGTAATGTCAAATACACAGCTGAGACTGCCCCAAAGAGTAGCACTTATTGATGAAATCAGTGCTTCTATTTCCTGTAATGTAATGGTGTTTAATTTGGACAGTATTGTCTGTCAAACTACGAATGAGAACTTGCATTAAACCTGCATTAAAAGTCTTCTTGATTCAAATCCAGACTGTGCACCGCAGATTGGCAGTCCATCAACTTAACCTATTGCTGACATAACTCACACTTATGAAATTACATGCCAGTCTGGGTCTGTGGAGAATAAAGGAGGATGTGATGCACATTGTTTGCCATTGCAATTCTAGCTTTTCATGTTTCTCCACCCACACTTGTTCTGTCTCATGGATCTGTCCAGAGCCTGTCACCTGTAGGCCTTGTATGTGTGAGACAGACTGCACCCAAGCCAGAGGTTGTTGTAAAGTGGAGGCAAAACAACCTGTCTGCGATGAGGGTGGGACTCGAACCCACGCGTGCAGAGCACAATGGATTAGCAGTCCATCGCCTTAACCTCTCGGCCAAAAACAGGGCAAAAGGGACTGCTAGGCATGGGGGAAAAGGGGGGAAAAGGGGGGAAAGAGGGAGGGAAAGAGGGGAGGAGAAAAAAGTTATCTATCCATCCTAGTGTTCTCAAAAATGACAGTTAATAACAGTTAAAAACCTCATCCCTAACAGATATACCAATAATACTTGATCAACATGAAAGACACACTTGTTTTCCCAAATCCTCTTTATTACATAAGCTCAGATTTAACATACAAACATCAGTAACGACAAAACATCAGTAACGTATAAACATCAGTAACGTATATAAACATCAGTAATGTATAAACATCAGTAACATATAAACATCAGTAATGTATAAACATCAGTAACGTATAAACATCAGTAACGTATAAACATCAGTAAACATATAAACATCAGTAACGTATAAACATTAGTAATATATAAAAAATTAGTTATTGAACAAAGTGGCACACAAAGTCAGTTTTAAAGGGTGGCTTTCCACTCTGTGATGGTTTGCCCAGATTCGGGACAGTACCATTTCCCTTTCAACTGGGTATGGCCAGAAAGTTTGTTTTTTGCTTGACCACAGTCTTTACACTGATAGTGGTAGCCTTGCTTGTAGTGCCGCTTTTAGGCGGTTCCCCTTTAGCCACACGCTCCTGATCCTCGCGTACTGTCTTTCGCAGTCTCCACTCACGGTGACGATTCCGAGAGGGTGCTGCCAAGATAGGAGCTGACGGTTGTCCCTGTGGATCCGAGGGCGACCATGCCTGAGAGAGTGGCGCTCTGGATTTGGTGGTTGTCCCAGTGGATAGGGCGGCCATGCCTGAGAGAGTGGCGCTGGATTTGGTGGTTGTCCCAGTGGATAGGGCGGGCCATGCCTGAGAGTGGGCGCTGGATTTGGTGGTTGTCCCGTGGATAGGGCGCTGGATGCCTGAGAGTGGCGCTGGGTTTTGGTGGTTGTCCCTGTGGATAGGGTGACCAGCCAGAAGAACTGACCCTGCCGGAATCCCACTCAGGACAATTCTGTGTCCCAGGCCAGTAAAGATGTCCTACCCCAGTGTGTGTGTGCATGGTGGAAGACACTGCAGTCCCAGTTCTGCCACAGTGACGTCGGGCGAATCATTGCCTCACCCTCATGGTTTTCAGGCTCCTTGAACTCCATGACTGCATGTCCATGCTCCACAGGTGAAGATGGGAGACTCCTAGCATTTGGCAGGGAATCCTTTGCCGAATTTACCTGCTGAGGAAGCTGCACTCCTTGCAGCAAGGAGTCCCGGTCAGTTCTCTTTTTCGGTCAAGCAGCCTGTGGGTGGGGGGACGGATTAGACAGTTTTAGTAATTGAACTGAATTGCATAAGATGTTCTCAATAGAATGAACTTGCAGTTAATTTTTATTTCTGTATATTGTTCATACAAATATATCACAAATGTTTTACAATTGAAATGAATCAAGGAAGCCAAAACACATCTCACCAAGAAGAGACTGTGGTGTTGTTTATTGTTACTAGCACTAAGTTGGTCTGGTCCAGTAACTCTCTGCAGTCTTCAAGAAGCTGTTTGATGTGACTGTATGTCATGACAATTGCCTGGGGAATGGGGAAAGGTTTTCCCCTTTGTTATCTTTTGGCCTATTTCTGGCTTCCCGATATTCTTTCAGAAGCCTGATGGCAACACATTCCAACCCTGTTTACATCAGGGCTCTGGGCAGCCTGGCCATGAGTCATGAACAGTCTGTGAATAAAAAGATAGAAGAAAGTAATCAATATTCTGCTGCTGTTCCAGAATATCATACAGCTGTGATTCAGCCACAGGCCAAGGGCCACAGGTAATCACAACCATTCTGATATTCAGAACAACACCCATGCTCATGTGACATTGCTTTTATACAAAAGTTCTATAAACAAGAAGTTAATATTGAGTAACATATATTTTAGACACAATATTGCCAGTTATGAAAAGCACAAAAAACAAAGTGAACATTGATACAAAGAAAACCCCATTGTGTTACCCACCAAATATCAGCATTTCTTAAAACCTAACCAGCCAACCAAATTGAATTAACTGTTGTTTAATGAGATAAAATGGATCATACTAATTATATTTGTAAATTACAAAATGTGTGCATCCACTAAAGTTTAATTCACCTCTCAGCTGCTTGCTGACCAGGTGCCGAGCCACTTCTCTTCCGGAAGCTCTCCAAGGTCCTGGCAAGGTCTTCTTCTTACATTTAAGCCGAATATTTAGTTGGAGACTGGTCAATGGCATGCAGACAAGAATACAACCTCACAATCTGAGATATCTCAGTGGTTGACAAAGCAGTTATTAGTAGCGGTTGAGACCAACAAGGTACTCTGCCAAGTTATCCACTGCCTCCCATCCAGGAACACCCCTTGAATCACACCGACCATCCTGAAAAAGTAGATGGACACACAAAAACCAAATCCTAAATTATAAAAGTTATTTCAGTAACAGTTCTGTGATAAACTATTCTTCACAATTCACAAATGATCAAGTGTTAGCCACTTTACCGGGCGCTTGATGGGCGAGGAACACCAGAGCTAATGTCCTCAATGTCACTGTCAGGAAAGTGAGAGCCATCACTTGCAACACTGGTTTCCTAGATTATTTAGTTGTAAACATGTGAGAGAGAGAACTCGGGTTATAAAAAATGATTACTTGTAGATTAATCACACAACAACTCATTCATAGCACCTGTAAAGTAATTTTTCATAGGTAATTTTACTGACTGAAAATCAAAAAAGTGTCACATTACCTGAGATGATGAGTTGAATGAATCAACATGCGTGTTAAGACAGCTGGGGGGGTGTGAAGTGTTGAAACTGAGATCAGCCGGATCACATATTGTGACATCTGGATGTGTCTCATCCTCCTGGCTTTCAACCTGCATCTCTGGCAGAGCGATACCCATTTCAACCGCTGCAGCGGAACCAGCAGGTCTCCCCTGTCAGACTGTGCCAGCAAGTACTCCACAGCTATACGCTCACCTGCCATAAAGAACCATAAAACATTCTGAATTGAGAGGAATAGATCAGAGTGAAGTAACAAGCCTGGCATATTTATTGAATGTAGTGCTGTTAATGAATACTCAGTTATTTGACATTAGTTTAATCACTCACAAAAAAATGTAATCAATTAAGAAAATAAAATCACACAGACAGAAGAACGCAACCTAAACGAAATGCATTCAACGTAACATTCGGACACATCATATATCACTGTTATGGTATCACTTGTTGCAGTCGGTCATATTGCCAGTATGCATTGTAGTCCAGCTTCTAAACAGCACAAATTTTGTGTTGAGTGTTACGGTGGGTTTCCCAGGGGTATGAATTCTGGCAGGAGTGCACATTCGAGGACTCTGTTGCTGAGGACGTTCAAGTGAGACATCAAACGCACATCATAGATTTTAGTTTGTGATGTACCACTCCTATCCACAGCTTGATAAGCTCGGTTGATGTTCCATCTAGATGCCCCCTCAAGCATGTACATCTGAGTGTGCAGAGCATTACATCTCCACCCTGAAAAGACAAGATGTTTCACATTATTTAAATACTAATTGCATTTAGTAAATTATTTCCCCTACTTAGTTAATATATATATATATTTTCCTCCACAGACAAATACATAAGATAATTAATTTCTTGTGATTAAGAATTCAATAGCAACCATGAAAATACAATAAATGATTAATGCCAAATATATACCTATACATGCACATGATATTTTCATACAATTTCAACTTACCTGGAATAAAATTGCACTGGTGGCGATGAAAGCTTTCCAGAGAAGAGGACCCTCTGCCACACCTCAGAACATCCAGGACCTTGTCTCCCTTCTGTAACCCAAAGCCCATTTTGGTGTAAAGCTGAACAACCGGGTGGATCTTGGATGCATGGCAAGTGCTTTTGTTGAACCTCCCACACGCGCTGTCATGCTAGCTGGATTTACGGGGGTAGACCCGTGGTGTCAGTCAGTTCCCACATGCAGTCCAACAGTTCTTGTATCATTGTGTGGGTTTCTTTAACCCCACGAGTCCTCCTCCTGCAGTGCTTGGCCAGCTCACTGGAGCTGATGCTGGACATAATTTGGGCTTCTGTTGGAATATGACCTCCATGTTGTTTTTAAAAGCTCTGATTTCTTTGCCTCTTTAAGATGTCGGATGTCATCCTTGTCCCATTCAAAAATACAGCTGGACAACTTGGAGCAAAAAGTACCATACAGTGGATGGTGCTCTGTTGTAAGACCAGTAGTGAATCTCCTCATAAAGTGGAAAACATCAAGTCTCACTTTGACTTTCCATGGTCGAAACCAGGTAAGAACTGGTGTTACACCTGTACCAGTGAAAGACAAGGAAAGCATTTATGCATTTTCTTATATTTCAAGGCTATGAGAGCCCAGGTTCAGGGTTCCCACATTCATGGAAAACTGGAAGTATCAGGGAAGGTTTAAATATGTGATTTCCGGTGATTGACAAAGTCATGGTAATTAACAAAATCCTATAAAGTCATGGAAACTTCTATAGTGAATACGTGGTTTTAGTTATGATCAGCTCAGACCTGACATTAATAATATTGATCTGTGCAAGTGCTAACACCAATTACATAATGATCATTGGTGGTAATGAAACAAATATCACCACAAATTTTGAGAATGTCTTTTGCAACATCATTCATTTTGGGGTGAAAAAAAAAAGTGAAAATTCCTGGTAGGAGAAGATTGAAGGTCACACACCTGTCTCACTGCAGCAATCCCTGTCAACATAAATGACATCTGGCTCTGGCTCATCAGCATCCCTGTAGCGCTTGACGATACCTTGACATAAGTCATCTAGACCCGCTCCCTCACCAGTTGTTAAAACACAGTTCAGGACTTGCCCAAACTCGTTACCAATATTGGTCATCCACGTGCGTGTCCGCAACGCCACCAGCAAGTTTTTTGGTGATCTATATAAATATGTAAACATACATATTAATATAACAATTATTGAAAATCAATTGAAGTTAACATATATTTGCCTACACACACACACACACACACACTTACCTTCTTTGTAGAATCAAGCTTCAGGATTCTACCGTATGTTGACGTAATGACACCTTTCAACTCGTCAAGATGACCCAGGATCTCGTTGGCATGTACTGTCTCAAACCACTGTGCCAGGGGTAGGGGGCAAAACGGTGGTGGACGCTGATAAATTGTCTGTGACTTGGTCAAGGCACTTCTCTTTTTGTGAAGCTCACAATCTGACAGGTAGTTTATGCTCCGTCTTGCCCACTCCTCACTGTGAAGCTCATGAATCGCTTGCTGCAAGTAACTTGAGCTGTTTCCTACAGTTCGTGGCTTCAGCAAAGTTACACATTTCCTGTCCAGAGCAAGCTGAGTGGTGAGAACAGCCGGGAATTTGTTTCTATGGGAAGGATCTAGTTGCCTGAGAATCTCCATACTCCAAGGGCAGACAGGAACCATGCACTTACGCCGCCGAGGGTAGTCTGCTCCAATTAGGTAGTATCTGGAGTCAATATCAATGACTTCCCTCACTTTTGTGTAGATTCCCGAGTGGTGCATCTTCCTATCGCACTGCGTGCATTTCAACGGAATGCCCCACATGCGCATTGGTGCCCACAAAAACATGCGCTGTCTAAAGTAGCTATCTGGATCAGGAGGGGAAGTTGTGGGCTTGCAAGGTGTTGGTGGATGAAACCAGTTATGTGAAAATTGTTGTTTCAACTGTCCATTGCTGTCATAAAGACACTGTGAAATCCATTTCTGGTCTGCTGGTTTAATGACTCTACTGAATTGCTTGGGGAGAAAACTCGCCCAATTTATTTCAGGAGGCCTCAGGGTAAAGGGTGTTGTGGATGGTGTGTGGGGTAAACTTTTGGAGCTCCTTGGGTGTAAATGGGTTTGTTTGTGTCAGCAGCAACTGATGGATGTGCTTGTGCAGCTACAGGATGAATCACAAATGATGATGTGGGAGGAGCTGTAGTTGGATCCACAGTTTTTCTGCCGTCTGCAAAACTACTCAAATGATGGTGTTTTTCAATATGCTGAAGCAGTCCAAGTGCACCCCAGACGTTTGCGCCACAACGGTCACAACACTCTTGGGTATGGTAGTCCGACAGGTGTTCAGTATAATCCTCCACGTTGACTTCTTTGCCACATAGACCGCACTTGATTACATTCGATTCATTAGCCCGAGTACTGGTCTGTGAAGCCGACTGCTTTCCTATACTGAACTGTGGCACTGGCGGCTTTCCTGTACTGGTGTGTGGCACTGGCTGCTTTCCTGTCTTTCCTGTACTGGTGTGTGGCACTGGCTGCTTTCCTGTCTTTCCTGTACTGGTGTGTGGAACTGGCTGCACGACTGTACTGGCCTGTGGGACTGGCTGCACGACTGTACTGGTCTGTGGGACTGGCTGCACGACTGTACTGGTCTGTGGGACTGGCTGCACGACTGTACTGGTCTGTGGGACTGGCTGCACGACTGTACTGGTCTGTGGGACTGGCTGCACGACTGTACTGGTCTGTGGGACTGGCTGCACGACTGTACTGGTCTGTGGGACTGGCTGCACGACTGTACTGGTCTGTGGGGCTGGCTGCCCACTGTACTGGTCTGTGGGGCTGGCTGCTCAGGCTGATTCCCTGTCTGTTGAGCAGACTGGGAAAAAGTGTTAGTTTCTCCCTAGGTCTGAAAATATTTCCAGCGTTTCAAACAACATTACTCTTTTTTATTGACACAATACAAACATAAATAATGAACATGCTTCTGTTATGAAAATGTACATACTGGAAGAAATATAGTAATATTACCTTTATATGGCAATGGTCACCAGCACAGGTAAAATGATCATGTTTATCATTACATACCTTGTGATAACCGCATTTGCAAGGGGTTCTTTTCCCAAACATGTCGTAAATACGGGTCTGCTTGTGTGATGGACAGTTATCAATACTGTGCAACGCAGCCTTCCACTTCTTTGCTCCTGGCTTCTTGCCTGTTGTGAAGTGGTACTTCCCTTGGGGCATACTTGCAAAGGATGTCATACCAGTACACGTCTGGTTTGCCGGTCTTCGTCATGTCTGCAAATGTGAAACAACAGGCTAAATATCAGTCAACTTGAGCTCAATTTTAGGTTAGTGATGACATGAATATAATTCTATAATTCATGTTTCTTTATGTACATGGACGGTTACCTAATTATGTATGAATTTATTTTATGTCAGCATCAAATACAATCTTACATTGTAAATAGAATAGATAATAATGTTTAAACTAAACTAAAGAGTGCTAAAAGTTTTTAGTTATCTAAAAGCAGTATCAATGATAAAGTAAACTATAACGTAATCGGTTAACACTGAGGAGATTTCTCTTTTACTGTTTGAATAAAATATTTTGACACGTCCATCCATTTTCTGTAGCGCTTATCCTACAACCGTGTCTCATGGAGCCTGGAGTCTATCCCAGGGGCTTGGGGCAAAAAGGCGGGGACACGCTGGAAGGGGTGCTTCATATTGAAATTCCAGGACATTCAAAAACTTTTCAAGCACAATTGTTTTTGTTTTCAAGGACTCTACAAGATGTAATTCAAACATATTCTTTATTTAAGTAATAATAATAATAATAATAATAACAACAATATAATAACAATATAATAAAAATAAAACACAAGCACATTTTATATGCTGCCTTTTCCAGTTACTAGATGATAATTTAAATACAGCGGCTGTGCTGTGTTTTCGGCTATCTGTAAAATGATCACTCGGAGAGAAAGTTTGAAGTGGATGAATGAGCTGCTCCTCTCTGCCCCTCACTGTACAGAGGAGCCGCAGAGAGAGGTGTGTCTCCGGGGGAGCAGGACCGTGCACTAACGGGGCAGTACTGGGCGAACTCTTCTACGAAAATTGGCTAAGGTTTGCCCAGAAATGCACTAGATTTTTCTCAAGGTGCAATTTTGAAGAAGAAGAAGAAACCGCTAAACGGAACATGAGCATGCAAACTCCGTGCACACAACCACAAGCGTGTCCCTCATTAACACATTAACCGACTTTTTTTTTTCTCCCAACTGTTCACCTTTACTTATGATACAACCAAATGAGTTTAAATGAAATTCTAGGCAGGAGTTTTCATCGGTTTGGATGGCGTTTGCTCATCAGAAAAAACCGCGAGTTCACATCAGAAAAAAACGCGAATTCTCTCTGGCGGCATTTTAAAACACCAGACACTCTGTCCCACTCTGTATTCCATTCGTCATTATTGCTGTCATTGTTAATATTATTCTATATAGTATAACTTAAAGCAGCCCGTACATTCATAGCACAATATAAATGGCTGGCCTCATATTTAGGTCAATATTAAAGCACCTATAACAATAAGTTTAGTTAAATTAATGATCAGACTCACCTCGAATCTATCCAAAGGTACAAAAAAAATCTTAAAAAAAAGCTTTATAAAATATATATAAATATCTGTGTAGCGCTGTGTACTCTCCGAGGATCGTGAAAAATGGCTCCTGCAAATTCCTTCTCTCTCGTTTATTAATCACGTGATTTTCCACGTCACTACGCTTCGACCAATGGCCGTTTTGCCCCGGTGCATGAGGGTTAGGAACTGTTAGGACTTTGTTAGGAATGTGTTAGGACTTTGTTAGGAATGTGTTAGGACTTTGTTAGGACCTCTTTGAACTGCGTTAGGATGCGTTAGGAACTGATTGCCAGTCCGTTCGCCGGAGGGTACGGCCACAACTACGTAAAAAGTCTGAACGTATTTCCATGCACTTTGTTTCAGAAATGTATAGGCTTCACTTAGGGACCCTGCTCCGGTATTTCGGCAACACCACAACAAAGCAGCGGAGTTGGTTCCGTTGGCAACCGTCTATGCACAGTGCCATGAAATCAAGCCTGTGCTATCATTTGAAGCCTAGAATTGGCAGCAATGAACAGTTATTAACCACAGTGTGGCAAACAGAAGCTTCAAACTGTTTGTAAGCATCTAAAATATGCAGGGAACTTTCAGGTGATCTATTTAAATATCTTATCATGCAAAGAGGGACTACATTATGATTGGTCTTAGTGACCCTCAACAAAGTGCATGTCAGAAGTGGGATTTGAACCCACGCCTCCAGAGGAGACTGCGACCTTAACACAGCGCCCTGAGACCGCTCCGGCCATCCTGACTAGCTGTCTCAAAGTTATGCAAATTTGCCAAAAAGCTATGCATTTCTTTTAACAAGCTCTCAGAAACAGACCAATATCGCCTCAACAGAGGTGCAGCAAAGGAACCAAATGGCAGAAGTGGGTTTTGATCCCAAGCCTCCAGGGGAGACTGCTACCTGAACGCAGCGCCTTAGACCGTCGTCGACCATGCTCGGGTATAGCCAATAAAGCACAATTAGATTACTTGAAATAGAAGCACTGATTTCATCAATAACTATTACTCTTTGGGGCAGTCTCATCTGTGTATTTGATATTACTTACTTTGTGTGAGTCCTGCAATGTTTCTCCGCTGAAAGTCACCCTAATTGTAGCACATTTACTGCAGTTTTCAAGTAAGTGCTAACAAGCTGGGGCAACTTTCAGTGAATTTGGACACCACGAATGTGGAGTGTGAAACTATAATCACATTCATTGTAGTTGAGGTTCTAACTAAAGTGTTTCTCTTTACACATATTTATTAAAATTCTTGCACATATCTTTAGTGAAACATGTGTTGAAATCTCTTAGAGCAATACCTTTTAATACATCAGTGAGAGCATCATTTGGCTGTGTACCTACTCTCAATCTAGACTGATAACTGCCTGTCAACGTGTGAATCACCTGGTTCATTCACATGGAGTGATCTGCCATCATCACTTCTATTGTCACATTGGCTTCTGTGGGTTGGACTGTGAATCATCTCAAGTTATGATCAGACTCCAAGCATTGAAATGAACATCACTTGACTCAGGCCCCTCAGAATGAAAAAGTGGTCACTGGTAAACTCTCAGTGGACAACTTCTAGGATAGCAGGCATGCAGAGATTATATTTGTTGTGGTAAACATGGCAGGAGAAGATGCAAAGAAGAAGACCACCTCTCTGTCTTATTGTCACAGTTGATATCCTATCAATGGCTCTGACCTTCCTGAATGGTAAGTACTATTTGTTGGGGTGATTTTTGGGTGATTCAAGCAACTAAAGATACCATATATTTGTTTACAATGTATTAAACGTTAAACAGTTTGGACAACATCCAATACTTTCAAAAGAAACCACAATTCGATTACTTCAAATAGGAGCAACTTGATTTACAATACATACATGAGTGCTTCTCGTTGGGGCGGTCTCATCTGTGTATTTGACTTTACTGTCTTCTGTGACTGCTGCAATGTATCTCTGGGTGTTACCCCGATTGTTTCACATATATTTCAGTTTTAATGTGATTTTCTGAAAGCTTTGATACCTTTCAGCAACAGCAATAATATGAAAATTCAGGTTACTCAGAATGAAAAGCATTCCATTTGTTCAATTCTCATGCAGGTATGTAACAACTGTGAACAGCAATTAATGCACATGAAGTTTCATTGAGGAAGATTGTCACCATTGCTATTCCCTGTACTGGCCTGCCTGAATGGCAAACCAACCTTCAGACGTAGTTGGCAGGATTTGAACCTGCGCGGGGAGACCCC